>CAXIVM010003043.1:0-24470 GCA_964035705.1 Porites rus | reverse complement strand
GAATTATCGTCAAGGTTTAAAAAGGGACAGGTCTCGTACTATGTTAAATCACTGCAGAACAGAAATTGCTTTTCAATCTATACCCTTCAATCTGACCTCTCGGGAAACATTATTTCTTGTGTTTACATAGATTTGTTCTTAGTAAAAGGACAACAAAAGAATATTATAATTTTCTTTCGCCCCACTGTCTATTGTAAGGCATGCAAATCAAAGCAGGGTGTCTCCGAAGCCGAACCAATCAGAAATACATAAATTCTTAAATATCCAATCGGCTTGCGACAGCCTCCTGATAAATCGCGGCCATAAAAATTGCCAAGCTTTCACATAGAGCCTTTAATCTTCTGAACATCAGTTTCACAGTCATGGCCCGAACCAAACAAACAGCGAGAAAGTCCACCGGAGGAAAAGCGCCTCGTAAACAGCTGGCTACTAAGGCAGCTCGAAAGAGCGCTCCTGCTACTGGTGGCGTGAAAAAACCGCACCGTTACAGGCCAGGAACAGTGGCCCTCAGAGAGATCCGTCGTTATCAGAAGTCCACCGAGTTGCTGATTCGCAAGTTACCGTTTCAGCGTCTTGTTCGAGAAATCGCTCAGGATTTCAAGACCGACTTGCGCTTTCAAAGCTCAGCCGTGCTGGCTCTTCAAGAGGCTAGCGAAGCCTACCTGGTCGGTCTTTTCGAGGACACCAACCTTTGCGCCATTCACGCTAAACGTGTCACCATCATGCCTAAAGATATCCAGTTGGCTCGTAGGATCCGGGGCGAACGTGCATAACAGCTCAGCTCGGTTCTGACAATCTCACAACACAAACGGCTCCTTTAGGAGCCACCACCTGACAATAAAAGTTAATGGCCAATAAACTACTTCTTACCTTGTCTCTACTTGTTTCTTTTTTAGTTACTAGTGAAATGAGACAGACATAATTCTCATACTCTACGCCGTTACAGGTTTTTCGCGATAATACACACAACACAAGTGCTGCACAGGACACAGTAGAGTACTAGTATCTCTAAGCTTACCAAAAAATTAGTGATTGCGCCCAACATCTCCTTATTCGTTCAGTTAATCTCTCTGCCTGTCTTCCTAAGTTGACGTTTACAATCCATCTCATTTTCAAAGAACTTAGCAAACGTCTTAGAGGTTACAGATCTATCGCGATCAGTAGTAACTGATCCCTCTGCGGTCCGCTATAACAACTTAAGAAAAGAGTTGCGCAAGTAACCAACATTAGCTATCGCTGTGGAGACAATAACGAGACATGTCTGCCAAAAGCACCCAGAAGAAAGCTTCTAAACAGCCGGCCGAACACCCTAAGTATGCAGAAATGATCATACAAGCCCTTCACGCCCTGAAAGATCGTAATGGTTCCTCGCGTCAGGCTGTCGACAAGTACGTTAAGAACCATTTCAAAGTGGGAGACAAAGCAAGTCATTTTATTAAAATGGCTCTTAAGAGAGGCGTGGAGAGTGGTCAATTTATCAACACCAAAGGGTCCGGAGCTTCAGGTTCTTTCAAGGTCAACAAAGAAGTACAGAAAGCAAAGGCAACCAAAGACCCGGCGAAGAAGACCAAAACCGCCGATCCAGCCAACAAACCAAAAATAAAGAAGGTCGCCGCGAAAGAAAAGACCGCCCGCAAACCAGCCGAGAAAACCAAGAAATCGCCGGGTAAGAAAGTTTCCAGCAGCAAGAAGAAGACACCTCTCGTGCCAAAGAAGACTGCTACAAAGAAGCCGTTGCCTAAGAAAGCGAAAGAAAGCAAAGCCTCGGTTAAAAAAACAGTCAACAAGAAAGTCAGTGGCAAGTAAAACTCGCCCGCTTATTCAACTACCGGCTCCTTTAGGAGCCACCAAATAAAGTAAAGTCATCACCAATATCACCTCTAGTATGTTGACCTTAGGTCACCGTCACCTATAGCACAGTATTTATTTCTCCTTTGCCGAAACTGATTTCGTTTTTGTTGAGCAGAAGGTTACTTGAACCGCGGCTTAGAGACGCCTTAAAAGAGTAAACAAAAGCCACTCCATAAGATCAGATCAGATCAGATCAGATCAGATAAGATAAATACTTTTTATTCGAAGTGGTCAGTACATGCACCTTAGTCAAGAAACTGGTTATCAGGTATCCGGGTAATGAAAACTACCGTAAACATCAATATTGAATAGTCAGAATCCCTCCCGCTTAACTGATTTGAAGTATTAAAACCCTTACATCCCGGAAAATATATATTTGCAGCCTGGTAAACCGTTCTCTTGTTCTCAAGTGCAGTACCGAAGTGACCTGTTCATGCCTGTAACACTTTTAAGTAACGTTGTTTTACGAATTACGTCAGTTGATTCTCTGGCGTGGTGTAGTGGTCATCGCGCTGGGAAGGAGATCCTGCGGAAACTGTTTGGCTCGGTGCGTGTTGTCACCCAGCAATCGTTTATTTGTTTCTTTTTTTTTTCTTCTTTTCTCCTTGCTTACATAAAAATCATCTTTTAAAACCTTTATCTGTTTTTTGTTGTTGTTGTTGTTGTTGTTTTTTTTTTTTATGTAAAAAGTAAAGTTGAACGGGGAAATAGAGGAATGATTTGTTCGTTTTAATGGGAGCAAGTGTGCGAGCGAGCGAGTGTCGGGGTTTATAATGACGATTGAAAACTCTAAGAAACCGTGTTGAGTGTTGATCATTGCTTTTTTTGACATTTGGTGGCTCCTAAAAGAGCCGTTGTTTAGATCTGGTATTGAAGAATGGTTTTCACTTGCTACTAGTGTACTTCGTGACGGCCTTGGTACCCTCACTGACTGCGTGCTTTGCGAGTTCTCCTGGAAGGAGCAGTCTGATGGCTGTCTGAATCTCGCGGGAGCTGATAGTGGACTTCTTGTTGTAGTGGGCTAGACGGGAGGATTCTGTAGCAATGCGCTCGAAGATATCGTTCACGAAAGAGTTCATGATACCCATTGCTTTGCTGGAGATTCCGGTGTCAGGATGTACCTGCTTTAACACTTTGTAGATGTAGATCGCATAACTCTCCTTCCGTTTCGATCGCCGTTTTTTCGTACTGTCGCCCGACGTGGATTTTGCCTTACCGCCGCTCTTCTTCTCTCCTTTTTTAGCTGCAATCGGTTTAGGTGCCATGGTAAAGAAAGATATCTCTGCCTTTTCGAAATCGAGTTTGCTAATTCGGGATATCACAGTTTCTATTTATGTTGCCAAATTCAATAGGATCAATTAATATGCGGATCGCAAGTTCTCGTCGGTGATTGGTGTTTTGTTTTTCTCGGTGTAAACAATGGAGCGTGCCGCCAATCGACACAAAGAGAACAATTGCAAGGCTAGAATTTCTTTTTATGAGCCAATGTTAGACTTTTGATTGGTGCAATCTGATCCACGAAACGCAGTCCGCGCGTGATAAATTATGGCGGCCGAAGTTATGTCTTGGAAAACAGTCTCCTGAAACTTAAACTGAAACTTAATATACGAGTTAGTCGACAAAATGACCGGACGAGGAAAAGGTAAAGCCCAGGGCACCAAGTCAAAGACTCGTTCTTCCAGGGCAGGACTACAATTTCCTGTTGGTCGCATCCATCGCCTTCTTCGTAAAGGCAACTACGCTGAACGCGTCGGAGCCGGTGCTCCCGTGTACTTGGCTGCCGTACTTGAGTATCTGAGTGCTGAGATCCTCGAGTTAGCAGGAAACGCAGCACGCGACAACAAGAAGTCAAGAATCATTCCTCGTCACCTCCAGTTGGCTGTGCGAAATGACGAAGAATTAAACAAACTCCTTGCCGGTGTCACCATCGCTCAAGGCGGTGTTCTTCCCAACATTCAGGCAGTATTACTACCTAAAAAGACAGAGAAGAAACAACACTAAGCGACGGCAACAACCATAAATACAAACGGCTCTTTTAGGAGCCACCAAGTCTAGAATAAAGTCATGACCAATCACGATATAAATTTGTAATCTACCCCCCAAATAGTATTCGCCGTCTCAGTTTGGGATTAATAACTGGATGGATACTTAGCCGCAAATAATTATGTCTCGCGGAAACTTGCTATTTCTACTTGTTTTTGCATGGTTCCATGTTCCTAGTTTTGTTCATAAATGCGTATACCAAAGCATATTTAGCGTTATTTCGGCTATAGCATGTAAGAAAGAAACAACAGCAACCACAACATTGCTTGAAACTGAAACCAGTCTTAGGTCAGTTTAGCTCGGTGTAACATGAATTTAAAGACTGATGTGATTATATCATGAAAGTTGAAATTGCGTTTGCTTTTTATGCAGGTTTCATTCGCGCTGTTTCCAACAGGTTTTTATACGAACTTCGAGGTACATACCAAGCGACAATCGAACAACTTTCTGATCTTTTTAAACGAGTACACAATTCATCGCATTCCTAGCAACCGGGAACAAACATTGCTGCTACTACTGAGCTTGAAATATTGTTTTCTTTGCGTCAAAATTACAAGAGATCGTCGTGATTTCATTCAGTACATAAGCTGTTTACGTAAAATAAACAGACACAGTTATAAACCGTCGTCGGTAACGACACAAACCAGCTTGCTCTCTTAATTCTGCGACAACAACAACGTACAGCAACAGTTTATTCACTAACTAAAGACAAAAGCTTTACAGTATTGTACGCCCCGCAAAGAGCTATGAGGCTAATCTAGACGGGAAAAAATAATTTCCCTTTATAAGTAACGACTGCGCTGCTGTAAAGTCACAAAAAAAGAAAAAACTCGCGTGGACGCACCCAGTAAATAAAGCGCTGAATCGATTTCAGGTGTATGTTGTCTTGTTCATATGTGTATAAACCTTCGGCAATGATCGTAATGAAAACAAATTCTCTTATCACGTATTTGGTCAGAGCTTTTCATACATTTGTTGGCTCCTAAAAGAGCCGTTGGTTTAAGTGTTGATCAGGGATCACAGTGTATTCTAACCCCCAAAACCGTACAGAGTACGTCCTTGTCGTTTCAGAGCGTATACTACGTCCATGGCTGTAACGGTCTTACGCTTGGCGTGCTCGGTGTAGGTCACGGCATCGCGGATAACGTTCTCAAGGAAAACTTTCAGAACACCGCGTGTCTCCTCGTAGATCAGTCCAGAAATTCGCTTTACACCCCCACGGCGAGCGAGACGACGGATCGCTGGCTTGGTAATTCCTTGGATATTATCGCGTAGAATCTTACGATGACGCTTAGCACCACCTTTGCCCAAGCCTTTACCTCCTTTGCCGCGACCGGACATTCTCGGTTGTCTGAATTATCGTCAAGGTTTAAAAAGGGACAGGTCTCGTACTATGTTAAATCACTGCAGAACAGAAATTGCTTTTCAATCTATACCCTTCAATCTGACCTCTCGGGAAACATTATTTCTTGTGTTTACATAGATTTGTTCTTAGTAAAAGGACAACAAAAGAATATTATAATTTTCTTTCGCCCCACTGTCTATTGTAAGGCATGCAAATCAAAGCAGGGTGTCTCCGAAGCCGAACCAATCAGAAATACATAAATTCTTAAATATCCAATCGGCTTGCGACAGCCTCCTGATAAATCGCGGCCATAAAAATTGCCAAGCTTTCACATAGAGCCTTTAATCTTCTGAACATCAGTTTCACAGTCATGGCCCGAACCAAACAAACAGCGAGAAAGTCCACCGGAGGAAAAGCGCCTCGTAAACAGCTGGCTACTAAGGCAGCTCGAAAGAGCGCTCCTGCTACTGGTGGCGTGAAAAAACCGCACCGTTACAGGCCAGGAACAGTGGCCCTCAGAGAGATCCGTCGTTATCAGAAGTCCACCGAGTTGCTGATTCGCAAGTTACCGTTTCAGCGTCTTGTTCGAGAAATCGCTCAGGATTTCAAGACCGACTTGCGCTTTCAAAGCTCAGCCGTGCTGGCTCTTCAAGAGGCTAGCGAAGCCTACCTGGTCGGTCTTTTCGAGGACACCAACCTTTGCGCCATTCACGCTAAACGTGTCACCATCATGCCTAAAGATATCCAGTTGGCTCGTAGGATCCGGGGCGAACGTGCATAACAGCTCAGCTCGGTTCTGACAATCTCACAACACAAACGGCTCCTTTAGGAGCCACCACCTGACAATAAAAGTTAATGGCCAATAAACTACTTCTTACCTTGTCTCTACTTGTTTCTTTTTTAGTTACTAGTGAAATGAGACAGACATAATTCTCATACTCTACGCCGTTACAGGTTTTTCGCGATAATACACACAACACAAGTGCTGCACAGGACACAGTAGAGTACTAGTATCTCTAAGCTTACCAAAAAATTAGTGATTGCGCCCAACATCTCCTTATTCGTTCAGTTAATCTCTCTGCCTGTCTTCCTAAGTTGACGTTTACAATCCATCTCATTTTCAAAGAACTTAGCAAACGTCTTAGAGGTTACAGATCTATCGCGATCAGTAGTAACTGATCCCTCTGCGGTCCGCTATAACAACTTAAGAAAAGAGTTGCGCAAGTAACCAACATTAGCTATCGCTGTGGAGACAATAACGAGACATGTCTGCCAAAAGCACCCAGAAGAAAGCTTCTAAACAGCCGGCCGAACACCCTAAGTATGCAGAAATGATCATACAAGCCCTTCACGCCCTGAAAGATCGTAATGGTTCCTCGCGTCAGGCTGTCGACAAGTACGTTAAGAACCATTTCAAAGTGGGAGACAAAGCAAGTCATTTTATTAAAATGGCTCTTAAGAGAGGCGTGGAGAGTGGTCAATTTATCAACACCAAAGGGTCCGGAGCTTCAGGTTCTTTCAAGGTCAACAAAGAAGTACAGAAAGCAAAGGCAACCAAAGACCCGGCGAAGAAGACCAAAACCGCCGATCCAGCCAACAAACCAAAAATAAAGAAGGTCGCCGCGAAAGAAAAGACCGCCCGCAAACCAGCCGAGAAAACCAAGAAATCGCCGGGTAAGAAAGTTTCCAGCAGCAAGAAGAAGACACCTCTCGTGCCAAAGAAGACTGCTACAAAGAAGCCGTTGCCTAAGAAAGCGAAAGAAAGCAAAGCCTCGGTTAAAAAAACAGTCAACAAGAAAGTCAGTGGCAAGTAAAACTCGCCCGCTTATTCAACTACCGGCTCCTTTAGGAGCCACCAAATAAAGTAAAGTCATCACCAATATCACCTCTAGTATGTTGACCTTAGGTCACCGTCACCTATAGCACAGTATTTATTTCTCCTTTGCCGAAACTGATTTCGTTTTTGTTGAGCAGAAGGTTACTTGAACCGCGGCTTAGAGACGCCTTAAAAGAGTAAACAAAAGCCACTCCATAAGATCAGATCAGATCAGATCAGATCAGATAAGATAAATACTTTTTATTCGAAGTGGTCAGTACATGCACCTTAGTCAAGAAACTGGTTATCAGGTATCCGGGTAATGAAAACTACCGTAAACATCAATATTGAATAGTCAGAATCCCTCCCGCTTAACTGATTTGAAGTATTAAAACCCTTACATCCCGGAAAATATATATTTGCAGCCTGGTAAACCGTTCTCTTGTTCTCAAGTGCAGTACCGAAGTGACCTGTTCATGCCTGTAACACTTTTAAGTAACGTTGTTTTACGAATTACGTCAGTTGATTCTCTGGCGTGGTGTAGTGGTCATCGCGCTGGGAAGGAGATCCTGCGGAAACTGTTTGGCTCGGTGCGTGTTGTCACCCAGCAATCGTTTATTTGTTTCTTTTTTTTTTCTTCTTTTCTCCTTGCTTACATAAAAATCATCTTTTAAAACCTTTATCTGTTTTTTGTTGTTGTTGTTGTTGTTGTTTTTTTTTTTTATGTAAAAAGTAAAGTTGAACGGGGAAATAGAGGAATGATTTGTTCGTTTTAATGGGAGCAAGTGTGCGAGCGAGCGAGTGTCGGGGTTTATAATGACGATTGAAAACTCTAAGAAACCGTGTTGAGTGTTGATCATTGCTTTTTTTGACATTTGGTGGCTCCTAAAAGAGCCGTTGTTTAGATCTGGTATTGAAGAATGGTTTTCACTTGCTACTAGTGTACTTCGTGACGGCCTTGGTACCCTCACTGACTGCGTGCTTTGCGAGTTCTCCTGGAAGGAGCAGTCTGATGGCTGTCTGAATCTCGCGGGAGCTGATAGTGGACTTCTTGTTGTAGTGGGCTAGACGGGAGGATTCTGTAGCAATGCGCTCGAAGATATCGTTCACGAAAGAGTTCATGATACCCATTGCTTTGCTGGAGATTCCGGTGTCAGGATGTACCTGCTTTAACACTTTGTAGATGTAGATCGCATAACTCTCCTTCCGTTTCGATCGCCGTTTTTTCGTACTGTCGCCCGACGTGGATTTTGCCTTACCGCCGCTCTTCTTCTCTCCTTTTTTAGCTGCAATCGGTTTAGGTGCCATGGTAAAGAAAGATATCTCTGCCTTTTCGAAATCGAGTTTGCTAATTCGGGATATCACAGTTTCTATTTATGTTGCCAAATTCAATAGGATCAATTAATATGCGGATCGCAAGTTCTCGTCGGTGATTGGTGTTTTGTTTTTCTCGGTGTAAACAATGGAGCGTGCCGCCAATCGACACAAAGAGAACAATTGCAAGGCTAGAATTTCTTTTTATGAGCCAATGTTAGACTTTTGATTGGTGCAATCTGATCCACGAAACGCAGTCCGCGCGTGATAAATTATGGCGGCCGAAGTTATGTCTTGGAAAACAGTCTCCTGAAACTTAAACTGAAACTTAATATACGAGTTAGTCGACAAAATGACCGGACGAGGAAAAGGTAAAGCCCAGGGCACCAAGTCAAAGACTCGTTCTTCCAGGGCAGGACTACAATTTCCTGTTGGTCGCATCCATCGCCTTCTTCGTAAAGGCAACTACGCTGAACGCGTCGGAGCCGGTGCTCCCGTGTACTTGGCTGCCGTACTTGAGTATCTGAGTGCTGAGATCCTCGAGTTAGCAGGAAACGCAGCACGCGACAACAAGAAGTCAAGAATCATTCCTCGTCACCTCCAGTTGGCTGTGCGAAATGACGAAGAATTAAACAAACTCCTTGCCGGTGTCACCATCGCTCAAGGCGGTGTTCTTCCCAACATTCAGGCAGTATTACTACCTAAAAAGACAGAGAAGAAACAACACTAAGCGACGGCAACAACCATAAATACAAACGGCTCTTTTAGGAGCCACCAAGTCTAGAATAAAGTCATGACCAATCACGATATAAATTTGTAATCTACCCCCCAAATAGTATTCGCCGTCTCAGTTTGGGATTAATAACTGGATGGATACTTAGCCGCAAATAATTATGTCTCGCGGAAACTTGCTATTTCTACTTGTTTTTGCATGGTTCCATGTTCCTAGTTTTGTTCATAAATGCGTATACCAAAGCATATTTAGCGTTATTTCGGCTATAGCATGTAAGAAAGAAACAACAGCAACCACAACATTGCTTGAAACTGAAACCAGTCTTAGGTCAGTTTAGCTCGGTGTAACATGAATTTAAAGACTGATGTGATTATATCATGAAAGTTGAAATTGCGTTTGCTTTTTATGCAGGTTTCATTCGCGCTGTTTCCAACAGGTTTTTATACGAACTTCGAGGTACATACCAAGCGACAATCGAACAACTTTCTGATCTTTTTAAACGAGTACACAATTCATCGCATTCCTAGCAACCGGGAACAAACATTGCTGCTACTACTGAGCTTGAAATATTGTTTTCTTTGCGTCAAAATTACAAGAGATCGTCGTGATTTCATTCAGTACATAAGCTGTTTACGTAAAATAAACAGACACAGTTATAAACCGTCGTCGGTAACGACACAAACCAGCTTGCTCTCTTAATTCTGCGACAACAACAACGTACAGCAACAGTTTATTCACTAACTAAAGACAAAAGCTTTACAGTATTGTACGCCCCGCAAAGAGCTATGAGGCTAATCTAGACGGGAAAAAATAATTTCCCTTTATAAGTAACGACTGCGCTGCTGTAAAGTCACAAAAAAAGAAAAAACTCGCGTGGACGCACCCAGTAAATAAAGCGCTGAATCGATTTCAGGTGTATGTTGTCTTGTTCATATGTGTATAAACCTTCGGCAATGATCGTAATGAAAACAAATTCTCTTATCACGTATTTGGTCAGAGCTTTTCATACATTTGTTGGCTCCTAAAAGAGCCGTTGGTTTAAGTGTTGATCAGGGATCACAGTGTATTCTAACCCCCAAAACCGTACAGAGTACGTCCTTGTCGTTTCAGAGCGTATACTACGTCCATGGCTGTAACGGTCTTACGCTTGGCGTGCTCGGTGTAGGTCACGGCATCGCGGATAACGTTCTCAAGGAAAACTTTCAGAACACCGCGTGTCTCCTCGTAGATCAGTCCAGAAATTCGCTTTACACCCCCACGGCGAGCGAGACGACGGATCGCTGGCTTGGTAATTCCTTGGATATTATCGCGTAGAATCTTACGATGACGCTTAGCACCACCTTTGCCCAAGCCTTTACCTCCTTTGCCGCGACCGGACATTCTCGGTTGTCTGAATTATCGTCAAGGTTTAAAAAGGGACAGGTCTCGTACTATGTTAAATCACTGCAGAACAGAAATTGCTTTTCAATCTATACCCTTCAATCTGACCTCTCGGGAAACATTATTTCTTGTGTTTACATAGATTTGTTCTTAGTAAAAGGACAACAAAAGAATATTATAATTTTCTTTCGCCCCACTGTCTATTGTAAGGCATGCAAATCAAAGCAGGGTGTCTCCGAAGCCGAACCAATCAGAAATACATAAATTCTTAAATATCCAATCGGCTTGCGACAGCCTCCTGATAAATCGCGGCCATAAAAATTGCCAAGCTTTCACATAGAGCCTTTAATCTTCTGAACATCAGTTTCACAGTCATGGCCCGAACCAAACAAACAGCGAGAAAGTCCACCGGAGGAAAAGCGCCTCGTAAACAGCTGGCTACTAAGGCAGCTCGAAAGAGCGCTCCTGCTACTGGTGGCGTGAAAAAACCGCACCGTTACAGGCCAGGAACAGTGGCCCTCAGAGAGATCCGTCGTTATCAGAAGTCCACCGAGTTGCTGATTCGCAAGTTACCGTTTCAGCGTCTTGTTCGAGAAATCGCTCAGGATTTCAAGACCGACTTGCGCTTTCAAAGCTCAGCCGTGCTGGCTCTTCAAGAGGCTAGCGAAGCCTACCTGGTCGGTCTTTTCGAGGACACCAACCTTTGCGCCATTCACGCTAAACGTGTCACCATCATGCCTAAAGATATCCAGTTGACTCGTAGGATCCGGGGCGAACGTGCATAACAGCTCAGCTCGGTTCTGACAATCTCACAACACAAACGGCTCCTTTAGGAGCCACCACCTGACAATAAAAGTTAATGGCCAATAAACTACTTCTTACCTTGTCTCTACTTGTTTCTTTTTTAGTTACTAGTGAAATGAGACAGACATAATTCTCATACTCTACGCCGTTACAGGTTTTTCGCGATAATACACACAACACAAGTGCTGCACAGGACACAGTAGAGTACTAGTATCTCTAAGCTTACCAAAAAATTAGTGATTGCGCCCAACATCTCCTTATTCGTTCAGTTAATCTCTCTGCCTGTCTTCCTAAGTTGACGTTTACAATCCATCTCATTTTCAAAGAACTTAGCAAACGTCTTAGAGGTTACAGATCTATCGCGATCAGTAGTAACTGATCCCTCTGCGGTCCGCTATAACAACTTAAGAAAAGAGTTGCGCAAGTAACCAACATTAGCTATCGCTGTGGAGACAATAACGAGACATGTCTGCCAAAAGCACCCAGAAGAAAGCTTCTAAACAGCCGGCCGAACACCCTAAGTATGCAGAAATGATCATACAAGCCCTTCACGCCCTGAAAGATCGTAATGGTTCCTCGCGTCAGGCTGTCGACAAGTACGTTAAGAACCATTTCAAAGTGGGAGACAAAGCAAGTCATTTTATTAAAATGGCTCTTAAGAGAGGCGTGGAGAGTGGTCAATTTATCAACACCAAAGGGTCCGGAGCTTCAGGTTCTTTCAAGGTCAACAAAGAAGTACAGAAAGCAAAGGCAACCAAAGACCCGGCGAAGAAGACCAAAACCGCCGATCCAGCCAACAAACCAAAAATAAAGAAGGTCGCCGCGAAAGAAAAGACCGCCCGCAAACCAGCCGAGAAAACCAAGAAATCGCCGGGTAAGAAAGTTTCCAGCAGCAAGAAGAAGACACCTCTCGTGCCAAAGAAGACTGCTACAAAGAAGCCGTTGCCTAAGAAAGCGAAAGAAAGCAAAGCCTCGGTTAAAAAAACAGTCAACAAGAAAGTCAGTGGCAAGTAAAACTCGCCCGCTTATTCAACTACCGGCTCCTTTAGGAGCCACCAAATAAAGTAAAGTCATCACCAATATCACCTCTAGTATGTTGACCTTAGGTCACCGTCACCTATAGCACAGTATTTATTTCTCCTTTGCCGAAACTGATTTCGTTTTTGTTGAGCAGAAGGTTACTTGAACCGCGGCTTAGAGACGCCTTAAAAGAGTAAACAAAAGCCACTCCATAAGATCAGATCAGATCAGATCAGATCAGATAAGATAAATACTTTTTATTCGAAGTGGTCAGTACATGCACCTTAGTCAAGAAACTGGTTATCAGGTATCCGGGTAATGAAAACTACCGTAAACATCAATATTGAATAGTCAGAATCCCTCCCGCTTAACTGATTTGAAGTATTAAAACCCTTACATCCCGGAAAATATATATTTGCAGCCTGGTAAACCGTTCTCTTGTTCTCAAGTGCAGTACCGAAGTGACCTGTTCATGCCTGTAACACTTTTAAGTAACGTTGTTTTACGAATTACGTCAGTTGATTCTCTGGCGTGGTGTAGTGGTCATCGCGCTGGGAAGGAGATCCTGCGGAAACTGTTTGGCTCGGTGCGTGTTGTCACCCAGCAATCGTTTATTTGTTTCTTTTTTTTTTCTTCTTTTCTCCTTGCTTACATAAAAATCATCTTTTAAAACCTTTATCTGTTTTTTGTTGTTGTTGTTGTTGTTGTTTTTTTTTTTTATGTAAAAAGTAAAGTTGAACGGGGAAATAGAGGAATGATTTGTTCGTTTTAATGGGAGCAAGTGTGCGAGCGAGCGAGTGTCGGGGTTTATAATGACGATTGAAAACTCTAAGAAACCGTGTTGAGTGTTGATCATTGCTTTTTTTGACATTTGGTGGCTCCTAAAAGAGCCGTTGTTTAGATCTGGTATTGAAGAATGGTTTTCACTTGCTACTAGTGTACTTCGTGACGGCCTTGGTACCCTCACTGACTGCGTGCTTTGCGAGTTCTCCTGGAAGGAGCAGTCTGATGGCTGTCTGAATCTCGCGGGAGCTGATAGTGGACTTCTTGTTGTAGTGGGCTAGACGGGAGGATTCTGTAGCAATGCGCTCGAAGATATCGTTCACGAAAGAGTTCATGATACCCATTGCTTTGCTGGAGATTCCGGTGTCAGGATGTACCTGCTTTAACACTTTGTAGATGTAGATCGCATAACTCTCCTTCCGTTTCGATCGCCGTTTTTTCGTACTGTCGCCCGACGTGGATTTTGCCTTACCGCCGCTCTTCTTCTCTCCTTTTTTAGCTGCAATCGGTTTAGGTGCCATGGTAAAGAAAGATATCTCTGCCTTTTCGAAATCGAGTTTGCTAATTCGGGATATCACAGTTTCTATTTATGTTGCCAAATTCAATAGGATCAATTAATATGCGGATCGCAAGTTCTCGTCGGTGATTGGTGTTTTGTTTTTCTCGGTGTAAACAATGGAGCGTGCCGCCAATCGACACAAAGAGAACAATTGCAAGGCTAGAATTTCTTTTTATGAGCCAATGTTAGACTTTTGATTGGTGCAATCTGATCCACGAAACGCAGTCCGCGCGTGATAAATTATGGCGGCCGAAGTTATGTCTTGGAAAACAGTCTCCTGAAACTTAAACTGAAACTTAATATACGAGTTAGTCGACAAAATGACCGGACGAGGAAAAGGTAAAGCCCAGGGCACCAAGTCAAAGACTCGTTCTTCCAGGGCAGGACTACAATTTCCTGTTGGTCGCATCCATCGCCTTCTTCGTAAAGGCAACTACGCTGAACGCGTCGGAGCCGGTGCTCCCGTGTACTTGGCTGCCGTACTTGAGTATCTGAGTGCTGAGATCCTCGAGTTAGCAGGAAACGCAGCACGCGACAACAAGAAGTCAAGAATCATTCCTCGTCACCTCCAGTTGGCTGTGCGAAATGACGAAGAATTAAACAAACTCCTTGCCGGTGTCACCATCGCTCAAGGCGGTGTTCTTCCCAACATTCAGGCAGTATTACTACCTAAAAAGACAGAGAAGAAACAACACTAAGCGACGGCAACAACCATAAATACAAACGGCTCTTTTAGGAGCCACCAAGTCTAGAATAAAGTCATGACCAATCACGATATAAATTTGTAATCTACCCCCCAAATAGTATTCGCCGTCTCAGTTTGGGATTAATAACTGGATGGATACTTAGCCGCAAATAATTATGTCTCGCGGAAACTTGCTATTTCTACTTGTTTTTGCATGGTTCCATGTTCCTAGTTTTGTTCATAAATGCGTATACCAAAGCATATTTAGCGTTATTTCGGCTATAGCATGTAAGAAAGAAACAACAGCAACCACAACATTGCTTGAAACTGAAACCAGTCTTAGGTCAGTTTAGCTCGGTGTAACATGAATTTAAAGACTGATGTGATTATATCATGAAAGTTGAAATTGCGTTTGCTTTTTATGCAGGTTTCATTCGCGCTGTTTCCAACAGGTTTTTATACGAACTTCGAGGTACATACCAAGCGACAATCGAACAACTTTCTGATCTTTTTAAACGAGTACACAATTCATCGCATTCCTAGCAACCGGGAACAAACATTGCTGCTACTACTGAGCTTGAAATATTGTTTTCTTTGCGTCAAAATTACAAGAGATCGTCGTGATTTCATTCAGTACATAAGCTGTTTACGTAAAATAAACAGACACAGTTATAAACCGTCGTCGGTAACGACACAAACCAGCTTGCTCTCTTAATTCTGCGACAACAACAACGTACAGCAACAGTTTATTCACTAACTAAAGACAAAAGCTTTACAGTATTGTACGCCCCGCAAAGAGCTATGAGGCTAATCTAGACGGGAAAAAATAATTTCCCTTTATAAGTAACGACTGCGCTGCTGTAAAGTCACAAAAAAAGAAAAAACTCGCGTGGACGCACCCAGTAAATAAAGCGCTGAATCGATTTCAGGTGTATGTTGTCTTGTTCATATGTGTATAAACCTTCGGCAATGATCGTAATGAAAACAAATTCTCTTATCACGTATTTGGTCAGAGCTTTTCATACATTTGTTGGCTCCTAAAAGAGCCGTTGGTTTAAGTGTTGATCAGGGATCACAGTGTATTCTAACCCCCAAAACCGTACAGAGTACGTCCTTGTCGTTTCAGAGCGTATACTACGTCCATGGCTGTAACGGTCTTACGCTTGGCGTGCTCGGTGTAGGTCACGGCATCGCGGATAACGTTCTCAAGGAAAACTTTCAGAACACCGCGTGTCTCCTCGTAGATCAGTCCAGAAATTCGCTTTACACCCCCACGGCGAGCGAGACGACGGATCGCTGGCTTGGTAATTCCTTGGATATTATCGCGTAGAATCTTACGATGACGCTTAGCACCACCTTTGCCCAAGCCTTTACCTCCTTTGCCGCGACCGGACATTCTCGGTTGTCTGAATTATCGTCAAGGTTTAAAAAGGGACAGGTCTCGTACTATGTTAAATCACTGCAGAACAGAAATTGCTTTTCAATCTATACCCTTCAATCTGACCTCTCGGGAAACATTATTTCTTGTGTTTACATAGATTTGTTCTTAGTAAAAGGACAACAAAAGAATATTATAATTTTCTTTCGCCCCACTGTCTATTGTAAGGCATGCAAATCAAAGCAGGGTGTCTCCGAAGCCGAACCAATCAGAAATACATAAATTCTTAAATATCCAATCGGCTTGCGACAGCCTCCTGATAAATCGCGGCCATAAAAATTGCCAAGCTTTCACATAGAGCCTTTAATCTTCTGAACATCAGTTTCACAGTCATGGCCCGAACCAAACAAACAGCGAGAAAGTCCACCGGAGGAAAAGCGCCTCGTAAACAGCTGGCTACTAAGGCAGCTCGAAAGAGCGCTCCTGCTACTGGTGGCGTGAAAAAACCGCACCGTTACAGGCCAGGAACAGTGGCCCTCAGAGAGATCCGTCGTTATCAGAAGTCCACCGAGTTGCTGATTCGCAAGTTACCGTTTCAGCGTCTTGTTCGAGAAATCGCTCAGGATTTCAAGACCGACTTGCGCTTTCAAAGCTCAGCCGTGCTGGCTCTTCAAGAGGCTAGCGAAGCCTACCTGGTCGGTCTTTTCGAGGACACCAACCTTTGCGCCATTCACGCTAAACGTGTCACCATCATGCCTAAAGATATCCAGTTGGCTCGTAGGATCCGGGGCGAACGTGCATAACAGCTCAGCTCGGTTCTGACAATCTCACAACACAAACGGCTCCTTTAGGAGCCACCACCTGACAATAAAAGTTAATGGCCAATAAACTACTTCTTACCTTGTCTCTACTTGTTTCTTTTTTAGTTACTAGTGAAATGAGACAGACATAATTCTCATACTCTACGCCGTTACAGGTTTTCGCGATAATACACACAACACAAGTGCTGCACAGGACACAGTAGAGTACTAGTATCTCTAAGCTTACCAAAAAATTAGTGATTGCGCCCAACATCTCCTTATTCGTTCAGTTAATCTCTCTGCCTGTCTTCCTAAGTTGACGTTTACAATCCATCTCATTTTCAAAGAACTTAGCAAACGTCTTAGAGGTTACAGATCTATCGCGATCAGTAGTAACTGATCCCTCTGCGGTCCGCTATAACAACTTAAGAAAAGAGTTGCGCAAGTAACCAACATTAGCTATCGCTGTGGAGACAATAACGAGACATGTCTGCCAAAAGCACCCAGAAGAAAGCTTCTAAACAGCCGGCCGAACACCCTAAGTATGCAGAAATGATCATACAAGCCCTTCACGCCCTGAAAGATCGTAATGGTTCCTCGCGTCAGGCTGTCGACAAGTACGTTAAGAACCATTTCAAAGTGGGAGACAAAGCAAGTCATTTTATTAAAATGGCTCTTAAGAGAGGCGTGGAGAGTGGTCAATTTATCAACACCAAAGGGTCCGGAGCTTCAGGTTCTTTCAAGGTCAACAAAGAAGTACAGAAAGCAAAGGCAACCAAAGACCCGGCGAAGAAGACCAAAACCGCCGATCCAGCCAACAAACCAAAAATAAAGAAGGTCGCCGCGAAAGAAAAGACCGCCCGCAAACCAGCCGAGAAAACCAAGAAATCGCCGGGTAAGAAAGTTTCCAGCAGCAAGAAGAAGACACCTCTCGTGCCAAAGAAGACTGCTACAAAGAAGCCGTTGCCTAAGAAAGCGAAAGAAAGCAAAGCCTCGGTTAAAAAAACAGTCAACAAGAAAGTCAGTGGCAAGTAAAACTCGCCCGCTTATTCAACTACCGGCTCCTTTAGGAGCCACCAAATAAAGTAAAGTCATCACCAATATCACCTCTAGTATGTTGACCTTAGGTCACCGTCACCTATAGCACAGTATTTATTTCTCCTTTGCCGAAACTGATTTCGTTTTTGTTGAGCAGAAGGTTACTTGAACCGCGGCTTAGAGACGCCTTAAAAGAGTAAACAAAAGCCACTCCATAAGATCAGATCAGATCAGATCAGATCAGATAAGATAAATACTTTTTATTCGAAGTGGTCAGTACATGCACCTTAGTCAAGAAACTGGTTATCAGGTATCCGGGTAATGAAAACTACCGTAAACATCAATATTGAATAGTCAGAATCCCTCCCGCTTAACTGATTTGAAGTATTAAAACCCTTACATCCCGGAAAATATATATTTGCAGCCTGGTAAACCGTTCTCTTGTTCTCAAGTGCAGTACCGAAGTGACCTGTTCATGCCTGTAACACTTTTAAGTAACGTTGTTTTACGAATTACGTCAGTTGATTCTCTGGCGTGGTGTAGTGGTCATCGCGCTGGGAAGGAGATCCTGCGGAAACTGTTTGGCTCGGTGCGTGTTGTCACCCAGCAATCGTTTATTTGTTTCTTTTTTTTTTCTTCTTTTCTCCTTGCTTACATAAAAATCATCTTTTAAAACCTTTATCTGTTTTTTGTTGTTGTTGTTGTTGTTGTTTTTTTTTTTTATGTAAAAAGTAAAGTTGAACGGGGAAATAGAGGAATGATTTGTTCGTTTTAATGGGAGCAAGTGTGCGAGCGAGCGAGTGTCGGGGTTTATAATGACGATTGAAAACTCTAAGAAACCGTGTTGAGTGTTGATCATTGCTTTTTTTGACATTTGGTGGCTCCTAAAAGAGCCGTTGTTTAGATCTGGTATTGAAGAATGGTTTTCACTTGCTACTAGTGTACTTCGTGACGGCCTTGGTACCCTCACTGACTGCGTGCTTTGCGAGTTCTCCTGGAAGGAGCAGTCTGATGGCTGTCTGAATCTCGCGGGAGCTGATAGTGGACTTCTTGTTGTAGTGGGCTAGACGGGAGGATTCTGTAGCAATGCGCTCGAAGATATCGTTCACGAAAGAGTTCATGATACCCATTGCTTTGCTGGAGATTCCGGTGTCAGGATGTACCTGCTTTAACACTTTGTAGATGTAGATCGCATAACTCTCCTTCCGTTTCGATCGCCGTTTTTTCGTACTGTCGCCCGACGTGGATTTTGCCTTACCGCCGCTCTTCTTCTCTCCTTTTTTAGCTGCAATCGGTTTAGGTGCCATGGTAAAGAAAGATATCTCTGCCTTTTCGAAATCGAGTTTGCTAATTCGGGATATCACAGTTTCTATTTATGTTGCCAAATTCAATAGGATCAATTAATATGCGGATCGCAAGTTCTCGTCGGTGATTGGTGTTTTGTTTTTCTCGGTGTAAACAATGGAGCGTGCCGCCAATCGACACAAAGAGAACAATTGCAAGGCTAGAATTTCTTTTTATGAGCCAATGTTAGACTTTTGATTGGTGCAATCTGATCCACGAAACGCAGTCCGCGCGTGATAAATTATGGCGGCCGAAGTTATGTCTTGGAAAACAGTCTCCTGAAACTTAAACTGAAACTTAATATACGAGTTAGTCGACAAAATGACCGGACGAGGAAAAGGTAAAGCCCAGGGCACCAAGTCAAAGACTCGTTCTTCCAGGGCAGGACTACAATTTCCTGTTGGTCGCATCCATCGCCTTCTTCGTAAAGGCAACTACGCTGAACGCGTCGGAGCCGGTGCTCCCGTGTACTTGGCTGCCGTACTTGAGTATCTGAGTGCTGAGATCCTCGAGTTAGCAGGAAACGCAGCACGCGACAACAAGAAGTCAAGAATCATTCCTCGTCACCTCCAGTTGGCTGTGCGAAATGACGAAGAATTAAACAAACTCCTTGCCGGTGTCACCATCGCTCAAGGCGGTGTTCTTCCCAACATTCAGGCAGTATTACTACCTAAAAAGACAGAGAAGAAACAACACTAAGCGACGGCAACAACCATAAATACAAACGGCTCTTTTAGGAGCCACCAAGTCTAGAATAAAGTCATGACCAATCACGATATAAATTTGTAATCTACCCCCCAAATAGTATTCGCCGTCTCAGTTTGGGATTAATAACTGGATGGATACTTAGCCGCAAATAATTATGTCTCGCGGAAACTTGCTATTTCTACTTGTTTTTGCATGGTTCCATGTTCCTAGTTTTGTTCATAAATGCGTATACCAAAGCATATTTAGCGTTATTTCGGCTATAGCATGTAAGAAAGAAACAACAGCAACCACAACATTGCTTGAAACTGAAACCAGTCTTAGGTCAGTTTAGCTCGGTGTAACATGAATTTAAAGACTGATGTGATTATATCATGAAAGTTGAAATTGCGTTTGCTTTTTATGCAGGTTTCATTCGCGCTGTTTCCAACAGGTTTTTATACGAACTTCGAGGTACATACCAAGCGACAATCGAACAACTTTCTGATCTTTTTAAACGAGTACACAATTCATCGCATTCCTAGCAACCGGGAACAAACATTGCTGCTACTACTGAGCTTGAAATATTGTTTTCTTTGCGTCAAAATTACAAGAGATCGTCGTGATTTCATTCAGTACATAAGCTGTTTACGTAAAATAAACAGACACAGTTATAAACCGTCGTCGGTAACGACACAAACCAGCTTGCTCTCTTAATTCTGCGACAACAACAACGTACAGCAACAGTTTATTCACTAACTAAAGACAAAAGCTTTACAGTATTGTACGCCCCGCAAAGAGCTATGAGGCTAATCTAGACGGGAAAAAATAATTTCCCTTTATAAGTAACGACTGCGCTGCTGTAAAGTCACAAAAAAAGAAAAACTCGCGTGGACGCACCCAGTAAATAAAGCGCTGAATCGATTTCAGGTGTATGTTGTCTTGTTCATATGTGTATAAACCTTCGGCAATGATCGTAATGAAAACAAATTCTCTTATCACGTATTTGGTCAGAGCTTTTCATACATTTGTTGGCTCCTAAAAGAGCCGTTGGTTTAAGTGTTGATCAGGGATCACAGTGTATTCTAACCCCCAAAACCGTACAGAGTACGTCCTTGTCGTTTCAGAGCGTATACTACGTCCATGGCTGTAACGGTCTTACGCTTGGCGTGCTCGGTGTAGGTCACGGCATCGCGGATAACGTTCTCAAGGAAAACTTTCAGAACACCGCGTGTCTCCTCGTAGATCAGTCCAGAAATTCGCTTTACACCCCCACGGCGAGCGAGACGACGGATCGCTGGCTTGGTAATTCCTTGGATATTATCGCGTAGAATCTTACGATGACGCTTAGCACCACCTTTGCCCAAGCCTTTACCTCCTTTGCCGCGACCGGACATTCTCGGTTGTCTGAATTATCGTCAAGGTTTAAAAAGGGACAGGTCTCGTACTATGTTAAATCACTGCAGAACAGAAATTGCTTTTCAATCTATACCCTTCAATCTGACCTCTCGGGAAACATTATTTCTTGTGTTTACATAGATTTGTTCTTAGTAAAAGGACAACAAAAGAATATTATAATTTTCTTTCGCCCCACTGTCTATTGTAAGGCATGCAAATCAAAGCAGGGTGTCTCCGAAGCCGAACCAATCAGAAATACATAAATTCTTAAATATCCAATCGGCTTGCGACAGCCTCCTGATAAATCGCGGCCATAAAAATTGCCAAGCTTTCACATAGAGCCTTTAATCTTCTGAACATCAGTTTCACAGTCATGGCCCGAACCAAACAAACAGCGAGAAAGTCCACCGGAGGAAAAGCGCCTCGTAAACAGCTGGCTACTAAGGCAGCTCGAAAGAGCGCTCCTGCTACTGGTGGCGTGAAAAAACCGCACCGTTACAGGCCAGGAACAGTGGCCCTCAGAGAGATCCGTCGTTATCAGAAGTCCACCGAGTTGCTGATTCGCAAGTTACCGTTTCAGCGTCTTGTTCGAGAAATCGCTCAGGATTTCAAGACCGACTTGCGCTTTCAAAGCTCAGCCGTGCTGGCTCTTCAAGAGGCTAGCGAAGCCTACCTGGTCGGTCTTTTCGAGGACACCAACCTTTGCGCCATTCACGCTAAACGTGTCACCATCATGCCTAAAGATATCCAGTTGGCTCGTAGGATCCGGGGCGAACGTGCATAACAGCTCAGCTCGGTTCTGACAATCTCACAACACAAACGGCTCCTTTAGGAGCCACCACCTGACAATAAAAGTTAATGGCCAATAAACTACTTCTTACCTTGTCTCTACTTGTTTCTTTTTTAGTTACTAGTGAAATGAGACAGACATAATTCTCATACTCTACGCCGTTACAGGTTTTTCGCGATAATACACACAACACAAGTGCTGCACAGGACACAGTAGAGTACTAGTATCTCTAAGCTTACCAAAAAATTAGTGATTGCGCCCAACATCTCCTTATTCGTTCAGTTAATCTCTCTGCCTGTCTTCCTAAGTTGACGTTTACAATCCATCTCATTTTCAAAGAACTTAGCAAACGTCTTAGAGGTTACAGATCTATCGCGATCAGTAGTAACTGATCCCTCTGCGGTCCGCTATAACAACTTAAGAAAAGAGTTGCGCAAGTAACCAACATTAGCTATCGCTGTGGAGACAATAACGAGACATGTCTGCCAAAAGCACCCAGAAGAAAGCTTCTAAACAGCCGGCCGAACACCCTAAGTATGCAGAAATGATCATACAAGCCCTTCACGCCCTGAAAGATCGTAATGGTTCCTCGCGTCAGGCTGTCGACAAGTACGTTAAGAACCATTTCAAAGTGGGAGACAAAGCAAGTCATTTTATTAAAATGGCTCTTAAGAGAGGCGTGGAGAGTGGTCAATTTATCAACACCAAAGGGTCCGGAGCTTCAGGTTCTTTCAAGGTCAACAAAGAAGTACAGAAAGCAAAGGCAACCAAAGACCCGGCGAAGAAGACCAAAACCGCCGATCCAGCCAACAAACCAAAAATAAAGAAGGTCGCCGCGAAAGAAAAGACCGCCCGCAAACCAGCCGAGAAAACCAAGAAATCGCCGGGTAAGAAAGTTTCCAGCAGCAAGAAGAAGACACCTCTCGTGCCAAAGAAGACTGCTACAAAGAAGCCGTTGCCTAAGAAAGCGAAAGAAAGCAAAGCCTCGGTTAAAAAAACAGTCAACAAGAAAGTCAGTGGCAAGTAAAACTCGCCCGCTTATTCAACTACCGGCTCCTTTAGGAGCCACCAAATAAAGTAAAGTCATCACCAATATCACCTCTAGTATGTTGACCTTAGGTCACCGTCACCTATAGCACAGTATTTATTTCTCCTTTGCCGAAACTGATTTCGTTTTTGTTGAGCAGAAGGTTACTTGAACCGCGGCTTAGAGACGCCTTAAAAGAGTAAACAAAAGCCACTCCATAAGATCAGATCAGATCAGATCAGATCAGATAAGATAAATACTTTTTATTCGAAGTGGTCAGTACATGCACCTTAGTCAAGAAACTGGTTATCAGGTATCCGGGTAATGAAAACTACCGTAAACATCAATATTGAATAGTCAGAATCCCTCCCGCTTAACTGATTTGAAGTATTAAAACCCTTACATCCCGGAAAATATATATTTGCAGCCTGGTAAACCGTTCTCTTGTTCTCAAGTGCAGTACCGAAGTGACCTGTTCATGCCTGTAACACTTTTAAGTAACGTTGTTTTACGAATTACGTCAGTTGATTCTCTGGCGTGGTGTAGTGGTCATCGCGCTGGGAAGGAGATCCTGCGGAAACTGTTTGGCTCGGTGCGTGTTGTCACCCAGCAATCGTTTATTTGTTTCTTTTTTTTTTCTTCTTTTCTCCTTGCTTACATAAAAATCATCTTTTAAAACCTTTATCTGTTTTTTGTTGTTGTTGTTGTTGTTGTTTTTTTTTTTTATGTAAAAAGTAAAGTTGAACGGGGAAATAGAGGAATGATTTGTTCGTTTTAATGGGAGCAAGTGTGCGAGCGAGCGAGTGTCGGGGTTTATAATGACGATTGAAAACTCTAAGAAACCGTGTTGAGTGTTGATCATTGCTTTTTTTGACATTTGGTGGCTCCTAAAAGAGCCGTTGTTTAGATCTGGTATTGAAGAATGGTTTTCACTTGCTACTAGTGTACTTCGTGACGGCCTTGGTACCCTCACTGACTGCGTGCTTTGCGAGTTCTCCTGGAAGGAGCAGTCTGATGGCTGTCTGAATCTCGCGGGAGCTGATAGTGGACTTCTTGTTGTAGTGGGCTAGACGGGAGGATTCTGTAGCAATGCGCTCGAAGATATCGTTCACGAAAGAGTTCATGATACCCATTGCTTTGCTGGAGATTCCGGTGTCAGGATGTACCTGCTTTAACACTTTGTAGATGTAGATCGCATAACTCTCCTTCCGTTTCGATCGCCGTTTTTTCGTACTGTCGCCCGACGTGGATTTTGCCTTACCGCCGCTCTTCTTCTCTCCTTTTTTAGCTGCAATCGGTTTAGGTGCCATGGTAAAGAAAGATATCTCTGCCTTTTCGAAATCGAGTTTGCTAATTCGGGATATCACAGTTTCTATTTATGTTGCCAAATTCAATAGGATCAATTAATATGCGGATCGCAAGTTCTCGTCGGTGATTGGTGTTTTGTTTTTCTCGGTGTAAACAATGGAGCGTGCCGCCAATCGACACAAAGAGAACAATTGCAAGGCTAGAATTTCTTTTTATGAGCCAATGTTAGACTTTTGATTGGTGCAATCTGATCCACGAAACGCAGTCCGCGCGTGATAAATTATGGCGGCCGAAGTTATGTCTTGGAAAACAGTCTCCTGAAACTTAAACTGAAACTTAATATACGAGTTAGTCGACAAAATGACCGGAC
>CAXIVM010003042.1:262430-298996 GCA_964035705.1 Porites rus | reverse complement strand
GAGTTTCTTCAATTGGTTGTCGATTGAGGCCCGGCTAGTTCACCCTGAAGTAGCGGGCTGTTGACTGGATCTTCATACCCTTAAGACCCTAAGACCTTTCCACACCACGGTGTCATATGGTGTCGTCAAAAACGTCCTAATGGGTGAGTCGTCCTCGTTGTCGTTGTGGCATTCATCATTCATTCATCTCCAACCTAAGGATCTACCGCTTTGCGACGCAGTTTGTTACCCACACCAGTCCTTGCTTTGTGGCACCATGTCCTGTTCACCGGAACCGGCGCCTTGGACGGAGAACCGGTACCGGACCGAGTCGGTGGGAAGATGCAGCCCATTCGGACCATTCGAACAGCATGTACGTGAGCATCTGACAAAGCTTCCGTACAATGTACTTGAGTCATGGGCCGCCTTTTTCGCATTTCTGAATTGGTATATGGTCAAAACAGACTTGTCAAAACCTTGCAAAACTGATGGGGGTCAAACCGATACCTCGACTGGAAACCGATTGGGGCCAACCCAAACATACTTTGGGTTGTTTTTTAGAGCTCATGTGACATGTGTTTTTCTTATGCGGATATATGGGCAGGTGTGGTCTCAGAGCAAGGGGTGTTGTTTTTATGCAGAGTCTTTTTTAATGCTGCACGTGTTCTTGTTTTCTAGGCTGACCGTTCTTTTTTATGCAGGTGGTTACGGTTTTGTTGTTGTGGTATTTTTTTTTGTTTTTTTATGCCAGTGTCGGCTCGAATCCTACCAGTGGTTCACCGTCAGCAACGGACGTTCGAGGGACGCGGTTGAAGCTATGGAACTGCACCCGAAGATTCTGCCCCCAGCGGTTCGCTGGACCGGGGTGATCGATGTTGGTGGACCTTCGGGTATGTCGCTACGAGCTGCGACCTTGCCGCTCTCAGGTGATGTGATTCAGATCACAGGTCTTTCAGATGATGTTTCTGGTCGTGTGACTGTTTATGATGCTCAGGTTAATCGTGACGGTATGGGGCTTATGCTGTCGATTGACGCGTCTTCGGTTGTTGTGGCCAGGGGTCAGCTTAGCGTGAAAGATTTGTGTGAGATCAAAGAACTGTGTAGTGGCATTGCTTGCATTTCTATGGGAGCGGCACACATAGGAGGCTGGGCTGTGGGAGCGTTAGATGTGAACCACTTAGCAATTTCGCACCTCAGAGACAATGGGCATCCCAACCCTGTCTTGGGCTCAGTCCTGAAAGACAGTGACATTTGCCGCATGCACCTGATGAATGGAGCGAGGAGAAGCACTCTGTCAGCAGGCTTTCCATGCCAACCTTTCTCCAAGCAGGGTGACTCCAAAGGCATGGGAGACAGCAGAGCAGCAGTGTTCATGGGGGTTGCTCGGGCCGCATGGCTCATGCAGCCAGGGCTGATCCTGCTGGAGTGCGTGGTTGAAGCTGGAATGATTCCTGAGATCAATTTGACCCTGGCACAGTTAGCAGAGGGATTGGGCTTTGGCATTCGCACCATTGAACTTGCCTTGGAAGATCTGTGGCCTTGCCGACGTCGCAGATGGTGGGCAGTGATCACCTCGCCCACTTGGCTTCCCACTAGCTTGAGATCCTGGCCCAGCTTTTCATTTCCAAAGGTCAGTGATGTGATTCCAGTGTGGCCCACATGGCCAGCGCATGAAGAAGATCAATTGGAGTTGAACGGAGTTGAGCTGCATGCCTTTCATGAACCTTGCTTTGGTTTGGAAGATCGAGTGCTTCAGACCAGTGGTGTGGCACCTACTTTCCTCCACTCCTATGGGAGTCAATTGTCAGGGTGTCCATGCAAATGCCGCAGTCAAGGTCTCAGTCCTGAACGGCTGGAACGGGCAGGATTGCGTGGGGTTTATGTTCACTCTCAAATGAGTGGCATGCCTCGTTGGCTTCACCCCCGTGAACTGGCAGTTCTTCAGACCGTGATGCCTGACATGATCTTCAATGATGATCTTCGTGCAAGCTTGGTGATGTTGGGGCAGATTGCAGCACCGGCTCAGGCCCTTTGGCTGCTAGCACAGATTTGGTGTCCTTTGCTCACGGACTTGCCATCTCCGGAGAAAGCCCTCAAGAGCTATCTGGATGAGCTGCTTCGTCGACGGTACCATGTCTTTCCTCCCCAGGCAATTCCTGATCGTCAATTGACTCATGTCTGGAGTGACCTTGGCAGTGAACTCATAGCATCGACAGGTGTCCACAAGGTGGAAGATTTCCTGGCGGCGGAATGTAGAGCACTTTCTTGCACAGAAGTCTCACTTGTTGATGATGGAGCCAGATTGCATGGTCTTGCTGTCCTGCACTCGTCGGGGCAGACTGGTGCGTACACGATTGCTCGCACCGAAGCCTCAAATCTTGTTGCGCCAGCAAAACTGGTTTTGGTGAAGTTGATCTCGGAGGGCATGACTTGGCAGACTCTGTTGTACTCAGGCAGCTTTCTCTTTGAAGCCTTCTGGCGTTTGCGCCTTCAGGTAGAGCCAACTAAGTTGTATGATGATCACGATGGTTGCTGGTTCCCTGACTCACGGGTCTGGGAGGATGTCACTTTGATGGATGTGCCAGTGCTCACTAGTGCCGGACCTCTGGACACAGGAGTGCTTTACCAGCAGCCTCAAGATGACATCACAGGACCTCAGCTCCAACGTGCTATTGACGGCTTGGCCTTGAGACCATCTGGACCTGATGAGTTTCTTCTTTCAGTGGCTCATGCGCAAGTGCTGGTTCAAGCTCCGTTGCACCTTCCGAGTGCAGTCCTTCACCGTTGTGGCCAATGCCTGGTATTCCATGGAGTCTTTCATAGCTGTGGTCATTGGGCCATGTTCTCTTGTATTCGTGCAGCAGGAAAGGTTGAAGTTCATTACTTTGATGGTGTAATCCACCTGCTGGATCATGAAATGCGGGCAGTTGGGGCGTGGGCAAGTCGACTCTGGCACCTTGATCAGGTTGAGGTGATCTTTGCAAGAACGGTTGTGCAGCCTCAGCCACATTTGAGTGCAGCAGTTGCCTTGGCTCACCTTCGACAAGTATGCTCCCTTTTGAGTGCACCTACCTCTGCAGATCTGGAGCAATGGCATGAATGGTTGATGGCACCTTTGCAAGAGGATGCCTCCTCTATGGAGGTCGATGTCATTCCGGCCGCAGAGGGAGTTGACTTGTTGGCTATGGCTAGATTTGCTGATCACCTCATGACAGAAGCCACAGGAGAAGTGACTCTCATGCCTGTTCTCTATAGTGTTGCCTTGGGCCATGGCAATGAAGAGGAGGCCACAGCTTTCTTGCAGCGACAGCTTCCGTTAACAAAGTCGGTGGCACTCCTTGTTGAATCGGCACATCACTGGCTCCTTCTGGTGATTCATGACTCCATGGGCTGGATCGATGTTGATTATTATGATGGCCTGCCTCATGCACATGATCAGGTGGTGACCTCAATCGCTCGCTGGGCTCAAGAATTGTTGATGGCCAGAGGGTTTGTGATCAATTATGTCACTGCCTTGACTCAACAGCAGCATGACCACTGTGGAGTGATTGCGCTAGCCCACCTAGCGATGATCCTTCGGCCGGAGGAGGATTGGACTCAATCAGCACTCACTGACCTTCATTCTCTTCTTCAGGACTCATGGGAGGTGTCTCATTCAGTATGGGCTTGTGGACCTGATGGTTCTGAACAGCGCCTTGTCCAGGAGGTGGCCGATTTGCTGATCTCCAAAGGTGTACCGAAAGAACGTGCCTCCGAACGAGCGCTAGCAGGCATCTCAGCAGTTGGAGAGGCAGCCATGGTGAAAGCTATGCGCCAAAAGCATCCGTGGGCTGAGTTGAAGCAACTTGGCTCCATGCCCTCAGTGCGCTTCCAGTGGGTGAAGGCTGATGAGCTCATGAAACAGGTTCGAGCCCGGGCTGAAGAGAATTATGGTGTGTCGGCTGCAACCCGCAAGCGAGACAATCGACAAGAAAGAGCTGAACCTCAACCTCTTCAGATCCATCCGTCTCAATTGAGCTTGATTGATGGCTCCTTTGTTGACTCTGAGGGCAAGGCCATGCAGCAGATTCAGTTAGCTGATGTCACGAGCCAAGCCACTGGAGTCGCCTTCGCGACAGTTGCTGAAGCAGGTCCCTATCTCAAGGAGGGCAAAAGCTTGAGTTTGTCTCCACTAGCGCTGCTGACCACCTCGCAGATTCCACATGATCTCATTGGCTTGCTTCCGGTGGACCACATGCGCTATCCTGTGTTGTACCAGGGCACTCAAGAGCCAGTTCTGGTACAGGGTTCCCTAATTCAGCTGGGTGATGAAAATGTTAGTCGTCATCATGATTCCAACCCTCCGAATTTGGATGCCCTGCCTACAGCCACATTGCGACTGTTGATCTTCAGAGATGAGTTTGAACAGTCTGGAGGCAACTGGGCATCTTTTTGCCAAGGTCCATTGCGACAGATGTTCCAAGTGATTCCCGGCCTGACAATCTGTCGAGGAGAAGCATGTGGTGGTGATTGCTCCCGGCATCATTGCCCGGTGGATCAAGACTATGAAAGCCTGCTTACTGACATTTGGGAACGAAGATGGTCCCGTACAGATGGTGGTGGTCGGGTCAAGCCAGAAGATGCCGGGCAGTTCTCCGTCCTAGCTCGCGTGGTCAAATCAGCTGCTGAGCAGGTTCAGAATCTGTCTGGACAACGTGGTTTCTACGTTGAGCCTCGGCAGGAAGATGGTAAGGGGCCAGCAGCTGGCTATGGGGTCATTTGGTTGAATCAACACAGCCTTCGTGATGCTGAACACAAGAGGAAAACCGTTGATGGAGCAGTTGCCTTGGTCCGGTTGGGCCAGCGTTGGGGACTTCGGTTCAAGGATGGTGATATGGCGACAGCTTTTGCTGAGCTCCGACCTCATGAGACGTACATGAAGGTTCAGGTTCAAGAGATCTACTTGATGCATCCTTTGCCGCATGGGACTACAAGAGCAGGCTTGGTCAAGTGTTTGAAGTCCTGGGGCTGGGCAGCGAAGCCGCTGCAACCGGTGCGAGGAGGCCCTGAGGGAGCAGGATGGCATGTTGGTAGTGGGTCTCCGCCACCAAGTGCAGTTTTGCAAGGGGCTCATGGAGATGTAGTGGTCACCAAAGTGCGCTCGGTTGTGAACACCAAGGAGGCTCCCAGCATTTTGGGCTCATTCAAAACGAAGGCACACCTCAGATCTCAGTCCAAGACACCCTTGCCCACGAAGGTGTCGTCCAATGCAAGTGCGTCAAAAGACCCTTGGCTTCAGCAAGATCCATGGCAGTCATTCAAGCCAACACAGCCCCGATCCACTGGACCTGACATCACAGCTCCGGCCAAGCAGAAGTTGGAGGAGGTGGAGAAGAAGCTCCGAGATGACATGAAGTCAGTGGTTCGCAAGGAGCTTGAGGACCATGCAGCCTGTTCTGAGGATGCAGCCATGCAGAATTCTTGGGATGCTGATGTGAGGCTCTGCAGGCTGGAGAGTTCGCTGGGTGAGATCAAGGCGCAGAATGCTCGATATGACCAATGGTTCGAACACCAAGCACAAGTCCAGATTGAATTGAATGGTCGGGTTGAGTATCTTGCTCAAGATCTCCAGTCCCAGAAGCAGCAGGTGGAGGCTCTGGATCAGGCAGTCCACAAACAGGGCAATGACACCCAGTCTTCCTTTGTCTCTCTGGCCGAAGACATGCGCAAGGGCTTTGCACACATTGAAAGTATGTTTGCCACTCATGCACAGGACAAGCGGCAGCGCAAGGTGAGCGAAAGCCCACACAAGGGAGAGTGACTATTGCAGCCAGGAGCTCCTGCTCGGTGCCGCAGGGGATTGCCTGGGAAGTTTCGGTTTGGCACCTCATTAGCTTGCTGGGTTCTTCGCTACCTCACGTTGGGAGTGCTTTGTGTTGCGGAGAGCCTTGAGGGCCTGGGCTACTCTGGCCCGGCACATGTTCCTGTTGGGGGTGACACAATGGAGACATTTCGTTGTGACGTTCATGGGATGGAGTTTGGTCGCAGGAAGGGCCGAGGCTCTGGAGGGTCCTTTGCCCGCATCAAGATTGACAGCACGGATGGGCCTTCTGGTTCATACTGTGGTATTGGGTCGGGGATCCGAAAGAGTTCTCGCTCTTCTTGGTGGCCTGCATGGAGGTTCAGGTTGGGAGAAGCACAGCACCCAGGACCTGTTGAGTCTGATGAGGATGATCTTTTCTGCATTGGGACTAGTAATCCTTCGGGGCTGCATGGCAAAGAGCATGTCTTTGGTTCCTTGCCTTGTGGAATTTGGGGTGTGGCAAAGACACATTTGAGCTCTGCAGGAATGGGCCCTGGTTTAGCCAGATTGAAGCGAATAGGATTAGCACATGGCCGTCACTGGAGGCTCCACCCTGGCGCCCCGGTGCCTTTGCGAGCTCGCTCTAGCATTGCAGGTACATGGGCTGGAGTGATGCACATCAGTGATTGGCCAGGGCGATCAGTACATGTTCCCTGGCCTGAAGGACAGTACAGTGCAGGCCGAGTTGCACTTTGTCATCACTGGGTCGGAAGTCTAGGTGTTTCCGGTGCCATGATCTATGGATGGAGTCCGGGGCCTACATGGCCACAGGCGAGGTGGCACACGAACAGATTGCTTCAGAGTGTCACCGAACAGCTTGTCCTGCGACGAAGTGGATGTCGCTATGTCATGGGGGACTTTAACCATGATGAGGATCAGCTGGAAGCTATACAGGTCTGGAAATCCCTGGGGTGGGTTGAGGTGCAAACTCTTCATCTCGAGCGGCATTGTGAGCCCATTCGCATGACATGCAAGGGCAAAACCAAACGTGATATGATCTTTGTCAGTCCTGAACTTGCAGCTTTGTTTGTTTCAGCAACTGTCAGGGATTCCTTCTCTGACCATTCGGTGGTGTGGGGCACTTTTCGATGTCAACGGCGTTGTACCCCACATTGGATTTGGCCACTCCCACGACCAATTGACTGGAAGGAGGTGGACTTGAAAAGTTGGCAGACACAGTTTGCGGGGGATGATGTGATGCAAGTTGAGGGGCTTGATGGCACTCAGAGCTTTGAACGCTGGGCGAAGTCATATGAGACTAGCTTGCAAGGTTTTGTCACGTCCTCCAGCGAGGGTCTTCACCCGAGTTCCACGGGGAGGGGCCGTGTTCAGAAGCCAGTTCTTCAGCGACCTCAAGGACCTTTGAGCAGACCAGCACGGCATGGGGAGGAACGTCTCCTGTCAGACTTTGCAGGCCGTGGGGTACAGCTTTGGTTCAGGCAGCTTCGTCGATTACAAGCTCTGGTTCAAAGCCTAAGATCAGGCAACACATCGGGTTCGGCTCAAGCACATCGACTTGAGACATGGGTAGCAATCTGCAATGCCTCAGGCTTTCAGAAAGGGTTTCGTGTGTGGTGGACTGTGAGATCAGTGAAATTGCAAGGGACGCCAGCACTTCTGCCAACCGGGGTGCCATCTTTGCAGGTTGCTGAACACTTGTTTGCTGATTTTCGGGCCAATTTCCGACGGTTTGAGACGTGGCAACTTCGCCGACAAGTGGAGATCTCTAGGACCCAACTGGCGACTCATAAGGAACAGGTCTTTCAGCGAGTTCGCTTGCATCAAAAAGACTATCTGGATTCATTGGCCACAGTTGAGGAGACATCAATTCTGGCCATTTCACCTGATGGGACTGAACTACATTTGGAACAAGCCATAGGAGAGGGGTTGCATGATTGTCAAATATGGTTGGCAGATGGGATGGCTGAAATCAAGCTGGAACGAAAAGAGGGAGAGGCGTTCCGTGTGATAGATGCAGACTGCTTGCTTGTGCCTGACCAGAGCATTGTGTGTCAGAGCTTCTGTACCCGAGTTGACACCATTCAGAAGGTTTTGACTGATTTCTGGTCGGCTCGTTGGCGAAAGCATGCAGAAACCCAAGAAGGGGATTGGAGGAGAATCCTTTCATTCGGCCGTGCATATTTGCCTTGTCGCAAGCTTGACTATGAAGCCATTTCCCTGCATGCGTGGCAGCATGTGAATGCCCGCTATAATGACAGAGCTGCCCGGGGCCCGGATGGGTTTCATGGCCGGGACTTACAAAATGCTCCAGAAGGCCTTCAGAAAGCACTTTTAGCTATGCTGACGGCGGTTGAACTTGAGCACATTCAGTGGCCTGAACAGCTACTGACTGGATTTGTTGCCTGCTTGGCCAAAACTGCAACAGCATCCGAGGTGGCTCATTTCCGTCCAATCATTGTCTTTTCGGCCATATATCGAAGCTGGGCTACAGCCAGAGCGAGACCACTCCTGGCACATTTGGCTGACATGGCCACAGACACTCAGCTGGGATTTTTGCCGGGCAGAGAAGCGCTGCAGATCTCATTTCTCATCCAAGGTCTGGTGGAGCTATGTGTTGGAGTGGGCTCAGACATGCAAGGCCTTGTCACAGACATCCAGAAAGCCTTTGAGAATATTCCTCGACTCCCTGTCTTCAAGCTGGCAGAACATATTGGTGCTCCAACACCAATCATACGGGCATGGGATCACTTCCTGCAGAGCATGACTCGGAGATTCGTTGTGAGAGGAGAGATAGGACCGCCCTTGGACTCGACTTCTGGCATGCCGGAAGGCTGTGCCATGAGCTGCTATGCCATGGGCATCATCGACCTTTGCTTTCACTTCTACATGCACCACTTTGCACCCGAGACACTGCCTCTGTCATTTGTTGACAACTTGGGGTTGCTGAGTACCGAGGTAGCGCATTTGCAACATGGTCACATTGTGCTGCAGGAGTTTCTTCATCTCTGGAAGCTTGATATGGACCTCCGAAAGTCTTGGACCTGGTCTACTAGGACCAGTGACAAAGGAGCACTTGAGGTCCTGGGCTTGGATGTCAAGGCCAGTGCTGGTGACTTGGGGGTGCAACATAGTTACACGGGAGCTCGCAGGATTGATGTGCAACGTGCTCGATTGGCATCGTTGGATGATCTCTGGGTACGCCTTCGCAAGATGGGAGCAGATGATCGTCTCAAGTATATGGTGCTTCAGCAGGCCTTCTGGCCCAGAGCGCTGCATGGTGTGTCCATTTGCCTGTTGGGCCCAGCTCACCTTGCATCGCTGCGCACGGCAGCTGTCAAGGCATTGGCGCATGGTGCGGCTGGGGCCTCCCCATTGATTCGTATGTCGCTCATAGCCCCGGTGAAAGCAGACCCTGGCTTCTATCAGACAGTGCGAGTTCTCACAGACTTTCGTCGTATGGCAGCAAAACAGGACATGGTATTGGATCTATGGATGCAGCACTTCCAGGGCTTCGATGGAGTCCTCAGAGCTGGCCCTTTCTCCAAGCTGCTTGAAGTCCTGGAACCCCTGGGATGGCGGATTGTGATGCCTCCATACGTGTGCAACCACCATGGGGTTGAAATTGACCTGTTGAGCATGCCGGAAGCACAGCTGCTGTCACAACTGGAAGATGCATGGCTAGACTGGGTCTCAGGAGAAGTGTGCAACAGAAGAGATTTTGCAGGTTTGATGTTGATCAACTGGGTTGTGGTCAGACGGGCACAACGTCATTTGACAGGACGTCAGCAAGCTCAGGTTGCCTCTCTCCAGGAGGGAGCCTTCTGTACAGCTGTGCAACAGGCCAAATATGACAACTTCACTGCTGTTCTATGCCCCTTTTGCCATGTTCCGGATGACCTTGACCATCGTTGTATGAGATGCACTCAACTGGCAAGCATTCATCAGAAACATGCTGCTATTCGAGCCAGATGGTATGACTTGACGGTGTCTCAACGCCATAGGTTGCTTCCAAACAAATTCCCGGCCTGGAGCCGATATCAACGAGCATTGGGCCCTTTGGAATGTCCACGGTTTCAATTTGAGGCAACTGCACAGATCGAGGGCTGGGTGGACTTGTTCACAGACGGCTCGTGCATGTGTCCTGACATGCCTGAATGTGGCCTTTCAACCTGGGCCATAGTCTCCAGCACGCATGCAATGACAATTTCTGCTGGTATTGTTCCGGGATTTTGCCACTCCAGTGACCGAGCAGAATTGGTTGCACTGTTGGGTGCCATGACGTGGGCGCGACATCATGACGGCCCCACGGCTTGTTGGACGGATAGTGCATATGCTGCAGTGGGGTTCTGGAGGCTTCAGGCCTGGACCTATGACACACCCTATGACTCCAACAGTGATCTGTGGGAGGTTGGGAGAAGGCTGCTACAACAACTCTGCTACCCTTTTGTGGTCCGACACATACCTGGCCACAGGGAAGAAGCAGAGTGTGATGAAGTGGTGCAGGCATGGGCAGCTCACTGGAACACACTAGCGGACAGAGCCGCTGCGGCAGCGTACTCTTGCTACAGTGAGGAGGTGCGCCAGTTGTGGTTTGAGCTGGTCCGTTTTCAAAATGCTGAGCTAAAAACACTTCGTGCGTTGCAAGACCTGCATTGTGACGTTGGCAGTGAGTGGCAGAGACTAGTTCAGCTGCACAAGACAGCCATACAAGAGGTGGAGGCTCTTGAGGAAATGACACCAATTTGTATTCCTCACCACCAGTTAGAGGTTGAAACGCTCCCAGAGGTACTTCCTGTTCACTGGAGCACAGTGGCTCAAACATCTGAGCTCTCTTTTAGTTTTGGCCAATTTGGCGTTCAGCTGCTCCGTTTTTTGGTGGAACAGTCTGATGATATCCAGCCTCCCTGTGCAGTTTCATGGCTGGAATTAGCTTTTTGGTGCCATAGATGGTTTGAAGGAGATCTTCCGGTCCCTGGCACGTGCAAAGGCCAGTGGATACCCTCGAGGTCCAGTAGTAGCTGTTTGAAATCTTCCCAAACTTTAGCGGCGGTTATTCGGTTGGTTCGTGCTTGTGTGAGGGCGTATGCTGTCCGTTTTGATTTTCCTTCTTTGGACATCAGGGGTATTGATCTCAGTGCGGTGGGAGTTGGACCCCCGCAGGCTGGCCTAGCTCTCAAGTGTTCGAACCAGGTCCGCAAGGTGGGGCTTGAGGATATTGGGACGTTTTGCAATCGGAGGCCTATCCGTGTTTGCAATGACCTGGTTCGACCGCTGACAGTTGGTACTTCCTAACATGGGAAGGACTCGACCGACCTGCCCCGCAAGGGGCCAGAACCTGGTGTGGACCGCCTTCCGCTCTTGGGCTGTGGGCGCACACCGACTCAAGTGAGAGTGTTTTTTTTGGGGGTGGGGGCTAAGTTAGGTCAGGCAACTTTTTCTAGAGTATTGTTTGAGCAGCCAACAAAGCACAGCAAGGCTTCAAATGTCTTTGCACCGATTGCTACAAAGAGGGTTTGCTAGTCTCTTCGGGTACAAGGTCAACCCAAAGCATACTCAGCTGGTTGAAGCACAGGAGACTGACCCAGGCATGTTAGCTGAGTACCGTGGCGAATACGGAGCAGCAGTGTTGACAGCAGAAAATGCGACTGACCTACACTACAAAATGAAAGGGGCACGATGCCTGGCACTACTTGAAGGGTTTTACTTGACTATGTTACTTGAAGGGTTGGTATTGGTTTTGGGGTTTAGGTTTCAACAAGTGCAAGTTTATCTAAGGATCAGACAAAGCCTGGAGGTTTCTTGAGAATCAAGCTACTCCTTGTAAGCTCTACCTGGCTGTGACCATTCTCACACCCATTGAGAAAATCCTTCATGCACACTTCTTGTGGCAAGAAAAACAAACATGGCTTCTAAAGAATATGTCGAATACACCAGCTGTCCTCATGAGCAATTTGGCAATGTCGCCAGCGGTTAAAGCAATTGATCGTTTGGTGACATTCCTTTTCAAAGACATCACTGTGGGGGTTGACGCTGCGCAAGATGCCGATTCTGCTTTGCTTCAGTGGTTCCGATATTTGCCTGGAGGCGCACTCATGTTTGATGCAACTATGACTATGACTTGTGACTATGTTATAGACTAGATATTATACACCACATAGTTTATAATTATCATCGATTATATGTGTACATGTGTATAAGTTATGATACATATGATCACATAGTGTTTTGCAATAAACCAAATGCTCATATCATACATGATTCATACGTTCGTATTGTTTGCATCTTTTGACTTGCAGGTTTACCTTGGGTGCCTGAAGATCTTTTGCACATACAGTTTTGGTGTGTCATGTCCATCATTGGACAAACGGATGACCGGCTGGTGAAACCATATTGTCGACAGCCTTGGAATCTCGCTCAGATTGTTGATGAAAGAACACCTGCTGATGAACGGGTCCGTTTTTGCCAGACATTGATGCGAAAGAATACTTGCTGCCTTGAACGTTTCTTTGCCAAACCTGTTGTGGATCAGCTGAAAGCAAACGATGCGGAGTGTATCTTTTCTCCACATGAGATACACCACAAGCTATGTATGGCATTCAGGGTCAAAGTTTCCAATATGGAATTGGAAACAAACTTTGCAAGGTCCAGGCAAATGGCCTTGGCCTGTCGAGGGAAGACTTGCAGCATTCCATCTATGGTGGCAAAACATGTTACTGCAGAAGCCAAGCTCGCACAAAGAAGGTTGGCTGCCATATTCTCAGACAGATCAGCCACCATGGACAAGCCAGACAAAGGCAGGACAGCCTTCTGCAACATGTGGTGTCTTAAGTAAGGATATAGACTTAGAACTGTTTGAACATGTTCTCTCTATCAGTGTGTTTCTGCTGATTAGTGCATTTCATTCCAATTCCAAAGCATTGACTCACATGTGAGGCTACAATGCCCGAAACAATGGCTTCACGTTGTTCTTGAAGCAGTGCTATGAATCTGGCAAAGAATCTGGTTGTGGAGATGAACATTGGTTTGAGAGACGGCAACATATGTTCAATGACGCGCTGGAACAATGGAACTCTGCAAGCCCAACATCGCAGCAGCGAAAGCGTGAAATGTCAGCCAGGGCAAAGCAGCTTAACATGCAGGACAAAGCAGACCGGCTGGAGAATTTGGATGCTCTATCACGACAAGACGAGAGCAACCAGCAAAGAGAGAAACGCATCTCAAGGCTTCAACAATCTGTTGTGAGGGCAGCTTTTCAATCAGGGCTCCTTTGTGACGAGAAACAGACTTATACTGAGGTTGATGTATCATCAAATCATCAACAGTTGCTACCATCAAGCAGCCGACCAGCAAATACAGGTGGCGATGACACAGTTGTGTCTTGTGGGTCAGCAAAGGACAACCAGATTGTGGATGTTGCTGTGAAAAACAGCTGCTTTCCCGTTGACGACGTCATTGAGCTTATCAATGCAGACAAAACCTCTCTACACGGCATTGGGGACAAAGAGTTTGCAGTATCCAAATCCATCGTTGAATTGGCCACCAGCCAGCGTGCTTTCATTCAGAGATCTCATGAACAGTTCAATGCAGATCACAATTCAATTTGTGAAATGGTTCCAGATTTGAAGATTGATGAGCGAACCAGCTTGGACAATGGTTTTCTGTCTTGTGAACAGTTTCTGGGACGGTACTGCCGCAAAGATATTGGTGATATGTCAAAATTCCAAGGCAGTGTTGAGATGTTGCGAAACATTGTGAGGTTGGTGATGGCTCATAGGTCCGTGCGGAATGGCAAGACTTGGCACATGGGCTTTGACACCTATTGGCCAGCAATTCTGGTATTCCATGATTCCATCAAAGAACCTCTAGGATGGGTCGCATACAGGTTTTGCTTCAACCCATTGGAAGTTGACTTCATCCAATGTGATGTTACCTGCATTGAGTCCGAATCGGGTTGTGATTCTGAATCTCAACAGAGCTGGAGGCTGAAACTCAAATTCAGAGATGTTCCAAACTCCAACTTGAAGTTGCCTTGCTCTGACAGAATGCGAGAATTCGCTACTTGGTTTTCTCAACAGACTGGATCTGACTGGTGCTGCAAGTTGTATTTGCGCTATGATTTGGATCCTGGACCTCCCGTCTCTTTGATACTTCGACCACACCACCAAAGTGCAAGCTCAGCGATCAACTGTATGGCCTTCGAGAGCTTAGTTCACCAAGAAAAGGAAGCTTCAAAATCAGTCAAGAGGCCTAGAACTGTGACATCGGCATTGGATGAAAGTGATGATCAGGCAACATTGCTTTCTTGTTTGCAGCGGCTTGGAGTACAAAAGCAAAAGCAACGTCAGAGCCAGAGCTCAAACAAGCAGACTACAAAGCAAGTCAACCAGCTACCACTACCAGAGTCATCCCGCAAACAATCCGTTAGACCCTTGGCTTGTGCTGCACCAAACAAGGTTTGGTTTTGAACATAACTATAGTAGTATGTTTAAACAATTTCTAAAAATGTTTTCATAGGACTACAAATCCAGTTGATGCAATGTCATTGCCAAAGCTAAGACACAATTCTGCAAAATGACATTTATGTTATGTTTATGGTTGTTTAAACTAGTTTCCTAAGGAAGATCAACGCAGAGTCATGAACTTGGAGACCATGAGCCTGAAGATGACCTTATGCAGGAATGGATTGATGCTCACAATGCGCACATGACAGTACCCATTGGAGAGCCGCCTCCGTCTGTGTCCACAGCATCCTCAAGCCGCAGCAAGCCAGAACCCAGCGCCAGGAACATGAGGAAACCAACAGAATCTGAGAGCTCAAACAACGCAAACCCAAACTCGGCAGACATTCCGCCTGAAACATATATAGATCCAAATACGAACCGAGTGTATTCCAAAATGGCTTCTGGCAAAGTGATTCAGATTGGTTTCTAGACTGTGCTTTTGATTGAGTTTTGAATGCTATTTGTTTTCCAAATGTATGAATGAATAATGTGTTTCTTTTGTGTGGTTTCCTTGTAGCTCCTCAGGTAGGCTTACAGAGTTCAAGCAAGGGACAAGGTCACACTCCTTGAGCGTGACTTGCTATTTACACTCGAAATGCTCTGTTGTACGTCTCATGCGAGATCTGCCTCATTCATCCACATCACTTATCATTCAGTATCTGGAGGCTGGATTGAAAATTCCAAACAGAAAGGACGCCCACATACATACTCGAATGTTTTTCAGTCTGAATTCAACAACTTTTGGAGTTGTTGTTGTTGTTGTATTACAGACTATTGGCTCTAAAGCATTCTGATATCTTTTCAAGTTACAGAGCCTGTTCATATTTGTTGGGATCTAAGGTTCAAGGATATGGTCGCACACGACGCAGTCAGACTGAGGGAAAGCATTACATCTGGTAAGCCGCAAGCTGAGTAGGCAGAGTAGGCAAAAACAAAGGAATATTGTAATTGTAATTGTTTCAGACGTGAACATACAACAAGTCACAAGATAATATACTGATTCATATTCATATTCATATGACTTATATTTATATATATATATGAATAAATATTGTATAAACAATGATATAACTACAGCACAGTTGACAAAATACATTGAGTATCTCTACATGTTTCTAATTCGATTAACATGTTTGGCCAGATTGTGGAAATGATAATACCGAGATATGTTAAACCACTTCATTGATAGCAATTCAATGTTGACAGGTCACAGTAGTGGTAGCTATTTAGCAGATGCTTCTGTTTTGTTCATTCAGGTTCAGGTCTGGCCATTCAAAATTCGAGCTTCACTGCTTAATCTGGGGGTATCAGATTTGCAGCCCGGAGTCATGTTTGGTGTGATTCCGGATGATCATAGCACTTCTTACTTAGTGAGTGCAAAAGAGTATTGATCGAAACCTCACGTTGCGATTGCTACACAGCTTTTCTGTTTCAACACTTATTGATTTTGCTTTTGTGCGCGTATCAAATGTAAGCTTGGCACAGCCAGTTCTACTCAAGTGATCAGCAGCCTTGACTTCGGTCAGAAGATACATCCTTCATGAACAAAATGGAGGATGCCAAGTCCGCAGCACCAGCACCTTCTCTTCCAGACATTCCATCAGGGTTCGTGACACCTGCTGGATACAAGACCAAAAGATGCAAGTATTGTCGGGCATACAGTTCCTCGAAGACTCCATTGCCGGCTGGTGTTTATCCTAGCTGGGATCCAATCATTCCGTGGTTTGCTGGAAAGCAACTGAATCCAAAAGGACTTGTATGCCGCATATGCTACACAGTCTTGTCTTAGATTGGCTTTTTTGGATGTAGGTGAAGAGATCTACTGTATTGTGGTTGAATCTGTTTGCTTTTACCATGAATCAGGTCTTTGTCACGGGTGGATGGCAATCTGAATGTGATCCCAAAGATCTTCTTGGCTTGGACAAACTCTTTGCGGCCGAACCCACTCGCTTGCATCCGTTCCTAGCAATTGGGCTTTCATAGTGTACAGTGTTTTTTTCCACTGTATGTTTTCTTATTGTGCCGGGACATTGTACCATCCCTGTACCACCCCCCTGCACTCGTACCACCCCCCCCTGTACCATCTCCCTGTACCACTCGTACCATCCCCCCGTACCAACCCCCTGTACCACCCCCCCGTACCAACTTAAGACCCCCCCAAGGCCCCCCTAGTTTAATAAGGCCTAATATATGGAGGGGGGGCCTTGGGGGGGTCTTAAGTTGGTACGGGGGGGTGGTACAGGGGGGTGGTACAGGGGTTTGGTACGGGGGGGTGGTACGAGTACAGGGGGGTGGTACAGGGGGATGGTACAGGGGTATGGTACAGGGGGGGTGGTATGAGTACAAAACATGGTACACCATGGTGCACCACATGTGACTCAGGCACAGCGCGCCAAGTATATCGATATGAAGAACACCAATCCAGCTTTGAGGATGAGAGCTGAGACACATTTGGGGCCGCGGACAGTGGTGAGTGTTCACAAGACATCTACAAGCACTTTGCAACGCCCAGAGTCCATGTTTGTGGAGTTGAAGACATTCCGCAAAGACTTTCCGGACAGGCAGGTGGAAGACTCTGAGATTGTTTGGGAGCAAATTGATGGACTTTGGACGGCTGGCGTGACTTCTTCTAAATGTGTTGAGTTGTTTTGCATGTTGCGCATTAGTTCTTTGGTATTTTCTGGCTAGTGTATTGACCTACTAGTGGTGATATTGATATTGCTAACATGAGCTCTAAGGTGAATGTGATGACTGGCAAAGCAGGATACTACCGTCGCAAGCAAGAGGAAAGCAAGACTGTGGAAAAGGCAGTGACCATTCATGAAGGTGAAGCCGAACTTGATGATCAGGCTGCATCCAACATGTTTGGAATGGCTATCAAACAAACACAACCACATACAGAATGTGCGTTCAATGCCAACGACTTGCCTTTCTTTAGAGCGAGGTGGAATGATGCTGCTGGGAATGTTGTCTTTGCAGAGAAATCTCTTCCAGTGCCAGTGGCCGCCAGCCAACGCGCGTTGGTAGCTGATGAGGGTTCGGCTGCACATGCTTCATCGTCTGATCCTTCCAACCTTCCTGGTCCGATGGCTAATGTTGCTGAAGTTGAACACGCCGATGAGGGTGATGACGAGGATGATGTCACCATGACAGGTGGTTCACTTTCCACGTTCTATGATTGGGCTCTTCCAAAGTCCAAAGCAGGAGCCAAAGCAAAAACAGCACCAAAGCCAAAGCCTGCGTCAGCCAAGCCAAAGGCGAAGGCAAAGGCCAAGACAGAAGATGATTCGACAAAAAACAGAAAACGCAAGACTGACTCCTTGGTGCAAGATTTGGAAAGTCTTGTCAAGGTGCCACGGTCGTCTGGCAGTGACACTAGCGCAGACAAGGCTATTGTAGACAGCTTTGCAAAGCCTCTCATGGATACACGCAAGACATTGTTCTTGTGTGAAACTGACACCGATGCAGCAATCACAGAATGCTTGAAGAATGCAGTGAAAAAGCTGACAACTTCGAATCAGCTTATCAAGGCAAAAATAAAGAGCTTGGGAAGGCGAACATCAAGTGAAACTGAGTGGGTCTTGTCTGAGCTTGACAACATTTCTGCTGAAGTTGGTGATGCGCAAAAGATTGCTCAGAGCCTTCTGGCCTGCTCTGGTGAAGATACAGACTTGGTTGACTCTATGAAGGATATGACATGTTGGCTGTTCTCCTATCCTTTGTACAAGCGTGCTTTGAAAGGAGCGGTCATTTCCAACATGAAGTTCTTGGACTGGCCAGCACTGACATCGTCCACCAGAACACGCATGCAAAGCCAACTTGGCACTGATGCGGGTGCAGATTTCTTTTGGCTCATGATCAATGAGGTGACCCAGAAGCTGCTAAGGGCAATTCCCACCAAGAAAGTACCTTGGATAAGTTTGTTGGAAAAATATGTATGGGTTGGATGGGTTTTGTTGTTTTGCAATTATGTAATGTGTGTCTATTTTTATTGATTTAATATCAAGTGAATAAGGTCAATGATGCTGATTCCATTTCACCAGTGGCTGGGTTCTTCGAGCATTTGCACAAAGAGACGGACCATTTGGAGAAGAGTGATGCTATCTCATCAACGATCAAGAGCCTTTTCAACATTCTTCATCCAGAGCAGACACTTCCGACTGAACTGATGAGTTCCGTTGACCATTTGCTGAAAACTTCCAAGTCAGAAAACAACCATGCTGAGGATGGAGGTCTTTCAGCTGTCTTTCTGAACATTGCATCAGGAAAGCAACTCGTGAGAAATGCAAGGGCCTGCGCAGAGAGTTCCACCAAAGACCTAGCATTTTTGGAGAAGGCCACCAAAGACTTTGAAGTTGTGCATGACTTGGTGAACAAAATTGACATGCCTGATGAGTTCACTTCAACTGATGCGATGACGGCGATTGGCTCTGGCCTTTCGGCAGTGGATTCCGTGGTGTCTGCCAACTCTGGCAGTGACGCAGCAAAGCAGTTTCTCGACTCTGCCAAGGATACACTGACGAAGCTTCTGCCAAAGATTGGTTCTACTATCATGTCGAATGAAGTTAATCCATGGCTGCAGCACATTCACAAGTGTGTGAAGGACAAACAATTTGAGGAACAGATCTCTCCCTTAGCAGAAATCAATGAATCCATTGTGAACCGCCTTGCAACACACAGCTGCTTGAAGAAATACGCATCTTTGTTGATCAGCGTCATGCACCTCATCAAATTGGCATCGTCTCTATTGGAGTTCTACCGAAGAAACCAGGCCAACAATGTGGACACAGAGGTGGCGGTGAAAACCATGAAAGCCATTGAGACCTTCTTGAGGGATCATCAGAGTCAGCTTGCAAAGTCCGACAACACATTGTCCACGGATGAGCTCAAGTCTTTGGTGACCACCATCACTGATCAGTCCCTTGACAAAGCATCCCAAGACATCAATGTGTGCATGAGTAAGGCAGCACAGCTATTTGTCAAGGCAGTTCCGCTTGCCAATGCTCATCTTGTCATTCCAGCAGACATCGCAGCTATGGCAAGTACCAAAGAGAAGGTTCTGCTGGTGGTAGCTCCGTTTTCCAAGTGTGTGCGTCTTTTGGAACTCAAGAACATTGTCATGATGTGCTATCATCTCTTTGTGGGCAGTCTCTCAGCAAACACTAATGATGACTAATGAAAAATCAGTCTATATTGTTCAACAATATACTTGTGATATTGTGGAGTCTTACTGTTATATTTTGGTGATGTTTTAGTTTAAGGCATCAAGTGCAAGCACGCTGCTGACAATCCGAATGAGCGGGCTTCACTTGCACCCTTTCTCACAGAGCTTTGGAGCATGAGGGATTTCTTTGCAGAGATGAAGTTGGACCATGCGGAGTTTCTCAGGAATGCTCACGCGCAACTATCTCAGGCTGATGGCGTCTTCAAGAATGCTTTTCCAATGGGATCTGACTTTGTCAACCCATACATTGACTTGCAGAGTACAGCAGAGACTCTGTGGAAAGGGCGCACAATGATGTACGATGAGAATGCCAAAAAGATCTCAGACAACCTGACATCGATTCTTAAGTCTTTGCCAGAAATCTCAATGACTGATCTTGCTGGATTTGTGAAAGCTTGTACGCCAAAGGAAAGGACACTTCTTGAATCATGTGATTCAGCAGCTGACATACAAGCATCTATTGACGCAGACTGCCAAGCATTTGGGTGCAAACCACATGATTTGTGTTCTGCTCTTCAGGAACCTTAGATCTGAAACAAACAATATGTTAACAAATTTGCAGTCTTCATGAGCCACAGTATGTCGTGCTACATTGATGTTTATGAAGACAGCCCAGGATGTGAAGACCGCCCACCACAGCGCTATGAGTATTTTGGCAGAGCTATCCTGTGCGATGTTGTTGAAGTCCACACATGCAAAAAAATTGCGTGAACAAGGCTGATCACCGATCTGGGTTTTGTTTTTTAATGTTCAGGATCCAGTTGCATTGAGATTTGCTCAGTTAGTAGCCTAGGTGGTCCTGCTTTTGATACATATGCACTAATGTTTTTTTCTTTCTACCTGATTGGACCTGGAGGTGTGGCTGCAACCAATGCAGACTTCAGAAAGGCTCTTCAAGGCATCATGGACAAGGCAAATGAACATGCCCTGACTATGAATCCAGAGGTTCAGGCGGCTGTCACTGAGCTGCTCCATGGGCGTGACTGACTCACTGACTGTAGCATGATATGTTATGGTTGGTTGAGTGCTGAGCGCTTGTGAGATCTCACATAACGTAGTTCCCAAAAGTCAAGGGCCACTTTGTCACTTTGTCATGCATGATGAGTAATGATCTTTCAGAGTCAATTGTTTTGCTAAAAGAACATTTAGGAGTTCAGGATTGTTCAGGCCCTTTAACACTCCTGTCAAACCAGAGGCGCATCCTTACTTGGCCAGTACAGAGAGCCTGCCAAAATAGTAGCACACATAATAATATTGTATAGCCATTGATAGTATCAAATAGTATCAGTCATGTTGTGCTGTTTTTTTTCTGTTGTGCAGTCAGGACAACCTATTCCTAAAGCACAGTTGTGTTGCGTTGTGTTGTTTTCTTCTTGGTGGGTTAGGCCCGGGGAAGTTTGTGATGCGACCTCGTTTCTCACTTTGAACGGGGTAAGTGAGAAGCATGTGACATGGAGATCACATCAAGGTGCAGCAATAACACGGATCACTGATCACAAACCATATATTTAGAGAAGAGTGGCTTGGAAACGAGAAGAAAACAAGCCAAATGCTTTGAGCAATGCTTTGTGATGCATAATGCAGTTCCAAGCATTGGAAATTATGATTCAGCACAATTCGCCATAAGTTGAGTTTTGTTTTGCTGAAGCTCTTTTTGTCTCGAAGTGTAATCACTTGGCATCACATCTTGGTGTTTGGCAACATGGCGCCAAAGAAAATCTTTCCACCAAAGGAAAAGAAAGCTCCAAAGCAGAAGGCCAAGCCCAAACCCCAGCCAAAGAGTATTCGTCCACCAAAGCCAGGCAAGCCAGCCAAGCAGCAGCAGGATGCAAACCCGTTTCAGCAATCACCAGATCACAACCAGCAGCGGATCTCTAATATGTTTACCAAGAACACGCCAGGGGTAAGCTCTGGCGTGAAGAGAGATACACCAGACTCTGACACCTCCCAAATGTCAGATGCCTTGCGCAACACAGTCAGGCGGGTTGAGAATCCTGCTGATTGTGCAGACGGCGACAGCTCTGTTCACCGCCAACACCAGGAAGAGACCATTGTTCCAAATGAGCCTGTGATGTCTGTACCATCCCCAGAGCAAGAAACAATTACTACGAACAGCAGCACCCCTGAGTCTGGCAGCATCACACCAGTCGATGCATCAAGAACAACGATGCCCGTAGCTAGCGGACCTGTAGATGCCAAAAAGACAGCGGTCAAAAGCAGCAGCAAACCAAAGATTAGCGAGCAGCCTTTAGCGGAACCAGAACATTCAAGTTCACAGACCGTGTCACAGACCCATGATGCCAGACCAAACCAGGTTCCTGAGGAACAGCCGACCCGGAAGGAGAACCTCGCAGAAACCATTTTGAGGTTTGAACACCTGATGCAGGCAGATGAGAAGTGGAAAGCTCATGTAGACTCTTTTGTTTGTGAGTTGTCTGATTCAGACTTTGATGCCATGCTTGAAGAAGCCCGCAACCACCCTATGATGCCTCGGCATTCTCGATGGATCATGTTGACTAACGGACTGACACCTGATGATTGGTCTTTTGGGGACGAGTCTGGCGACAGTCTGGAAGATCTTAAGAACTTCCTCTATGATGCAGTAGAGAAGATGTCAGACTCATCCGCAGCTCATTCCAGTTCCGTTATTTGGCTTAAGTATAGTTTCAGAGCAATCAACAATTCAATATGTATGTTACTTTTACGCAACTGTGTGCAGCTTGTGTTCAACAATTACTGTTTCAGCTTTAGGCTGCAGGCAAGACGTCGGAGTTCAAAGTGATCCCTGACAATCCCAGAGCTACAGACATGGGAGATCTCAGCATCTTGCAGTTGAAGCTATAACAAAATACTGCATACCTGCATACTACATAGTTACATAGTTTGTGTTTTATGTGTTGATTTGTTTTTGTTTGCAATTACTCAGGCAACCCTGGAAATGATGGTGAAGATGACGCCGCTTCTGATTCAACATCGCATCTTGATGATGTCGTTGGCTCTGACTCTATCATTGATCCAGATGATGTCCTCCTATCTGCTTCAAAGGCTCTTATATACTTATATAATCATATATAATATAATATCTAAAGATTTGCGACGCTGATGTGACCATGTCATTTGTGTTCTGTTCTTAGTGATGTTGTATATTGTATACTTCTTATTGCTATCACATGCTATCACTCCAGGCCATGGTGAGGAAAGCTCTGCAGATAAATGGAACGCGTGAGCGGCTCTCGAAATTGCCCAGTATTCTGCATTTTGATTCCACTTGCACTGGATCAGGGTGCTTTGAACTTGTAAGCAATGCTATTTGCACGGCCATTGAAAGCGAATTGTCTAACACGGGTTCTTTGACTGTTGCCAAGCTGAACAGAGGTGGAGTAAACGACAAATCAACATTGAATTCTGCGATGCTTTGTGTTTGTTTGCTTTGAGCTTCAGACACAACCTGAATTAACTTGCAGCAAGACTTGTTCAGTCAGGCTGTGCACCAAATGGCCTGTGAGAATGAAAAGGCCAAACAAACCTTTTTGATGGGATCCGTCTTGCGGGAGCCTGACACGTGTATATTTGCTGACGTTTCGGTCATTGATGATGATAAAGAACGCTTTTGTGTTCGCCATCAGGGACACTGTGTCACTAGCCAGATTTGGATGATGTATATTGTGCAAAATGATATGCGCTGCATGTTCAGTGCACACGGCAGTGCGTTTTTTTTCCAAGGCTCTGCCATCATCAGACACAAGCTTTTGCTTTGGAAGTGGCTTTAGCTGTAAGTCATTGTCGAGACTGCAAAACACCGCTGCTTTCAGAAAGGCGCTTGCCAACCGGGTTGAGGACATCCTGTGCAGATTCAGAATCAACATTAAATTTTAAATGTATTGTTCTTTGAACTGATTTGTGACCAGTATTTTAGTCGTTTGGTGAAGATAGAATGAGCTGGTTGGTGTCCAGGAAGCTTCCAGCTTCAAGACATTTGCTGGGAACATCTCACTGTTTGCCAAGACAAGTCCGTTGATCATCTTGCTCGAGAATGTTGATATGTCAGATTCAGAAGACTCCAATTGCTCTATGGCAAGTGAAGCTCTTTCCAACATTGGGTACGACACTCGTATCTCGTCTTTCTTGTTTGCAGCTATGTATGCATATTGTGTGCACACACACACACCGCAGTCTATATTCTAGAGTTGTTTCCACTACTGACCAATGCAATTGTCATGGACAACAATAAAGTGACACACGCACACGCCATACCATACCAGTGTGATCTTTGGGATTTGACTTCAATGAGGCATGCTTCTACTTAAAGCAGACCAATTCGGGCTACCTCAGAGGAGAACACGACTATTCATTTTGGGTGTTCACCGTGATCGGGCCAGCAATGAGTTGATGTCGGGAGCTGAAGATATTCTAGAGATGGCAGTCAAGACTTATCTTCCAGCGTTGCGCTTGTCCTGCCCCAGTGTTGAGCCTTGTCAATGGTGATGTTGGCAAATGTGTATAAACTAAACAGGTCAAAGAAACTACAATAACTATAACAAAACATAAATAAGAAGTTACTACTTATACACTAAGTCACTTTGTTTAGTGTCAGTTTACGCCTGATGGTTGATCTAGGATTCTTTTCTCCTAACGGACGACGACGCCACCGTGATTGCAGACCTAGACAGGCGAACAAAAAACAAGGAAGAGCGTGCTAGGCGTGCAAAGGAGAAACAGGAAGAAGATGAAACGGACGAGTTGGACATGAATTCAAAGGGTGACAAATGGAAGTCTCTTCATATGTCACTGGCTGAGCAACGTGCTTTACTTAGTTTGCTATGTCAGGATGTTACAGTCATTTGCAGATTTACAGTCATATAATAAATATACTACAATGTTAAGTTGAGAGTCGGAGTTGGTTTTGCTCTATGCCCTTGTGGGTTGTGTGTGCTCGAGTGCTCCAGTCGAGGCAAAATTTTATGGCCTGTGCAAGTTTCAGATGAACTTCGAGAGAATCCTTGGTATCAAGCTTTGCCAGATCGAGAGAAGGAGGCCTTGACATTTTTTCTTTGGACTTTTGTTTTGCTTTTGCTTTGCTTACAGCAAAACAATATATATTGTTGTTTGATACCTTACATGTGCTATGGATTGCAGTCTTGCCGTTTTGCCAAGCTAGGTGCTTGGCTTCTTTGAGTATACCAACAAAGCACGAGCAGCGGAAGGCAAAGACATGTTGAGGTTTTGTGATCTTTATCATTCCGCGAATCGATCTCCAGTTTCTGGAAATGATGTGCATCGCTTGCACCTGGATTTACACATAGTATTTATGATAACTAGAAATTACAAAAATATATTTTATATATAGTGACGGACTTACAGATAGAATATGGACCAAATCAAAAACGCTATTTGGTCCATATTCTAAGTGCAAGCAAAGTGGACTTGCAGTTGGACAGATAGAATATGAATTTATGATATATATGTTGTGGAGTTGATTGATGCATAATAGACATGTCAATCGCTGTTGGTTGGACAAGCTGCCATAATCTGATTGCTTTTGGCTGTCACAGTCCGAAGATGTACATGTACAATCAGCATGACTGAACCAACACAGTTTGTACATAGAATATGTGCCTGGTGACCAATCGCTATAAATCCCATTATATAGGACAATATATATGTTATACATATATATATATATTTGTAATATATAGTATAAATATATGAATTGGCTAGGGTCACAGAAGCACGTGCCGCCGAGCCTGCTCACAAAGACTGAACTCTTGCCTGATTTGCAAGCGGGATTGGGGGAAAAGAGTGCTGGAATTGGGGGGAAGTGATTGCCTATTAGTCGCATGATGCAAACACAATGAAAACCTTGCAGATAGAATATTGTTTAGGCCGTTCCTATTTTGTATTACAGTATATGTTCAAATCTTATCAACCAGTTAGCTTGTCATGTTGACATTATGTGTTGGATTGGTTTTAAGTGACTGTGTATATATAAATCCCATATATATATAAGCCAGCATTGCTGGCTTTAATATGCGTGGTTGCTATGTTGCAATTAACAACCCAAATATTCTATGTGCAACAAAATATTCTATCTGCACACGCAAAATTATTTGAATTTTAATAGTGGGAAAATATTCTATGTGCATATCAAATATTTTTCCATATTCTATCTGGATGTCCGTCACTATAATATAAATAGTTTATCTTGTATTTGTATATGAGTCAAGTTGTAACCGTTACTATATCGTAATATACAACGTTTTTGTTGGTTCCACAACAAAGATATATTTCTTTTGAGAGTCCAAGCGATGGGAACAATGCTTGTCTCAATCACATGTTCTTCTTCTTAGGCAACTAATTATTGCGACAGTGTGCCAATGTGATTGGACAAAATTGAAATCATGAAACGATTCATACAACCATATAACCATGTATTTTTCCGGTGAACTTTCAACATCCAAGGTGACGCCAACAGTGTTGCCATCTGGCACAGTTTGGGATGCCAAGCGTGGCAGGTTGCACTGTGGTGTTGAACAGTTGGCTTTGCAAGGCATCCAATTCCCGGGCCGTGCTGTATCCAAGCTGTCCAATAGTTTTCTGCAGGATATGGCTGGAAATGCGTTCTTCGTCAAACAAAGACAGATTGTCTATTTTTGATGTTTGAACTTAAACTAGTCTAGTCCTTCATGAAATCACGTCATGTAGGTTCAGTTGTTTCGCTTCGGGAATCGACCCAGCATGCTAACAAACATATGTTTGTTTCTCAGTTTCTTGGTTTATGCTGTGCCAAATAACGTCCAGAGTATTCTCTTACAATATTACTATTATAGACTATAGACTATTATATAATTATCTATTTATCACTTTGTATAATGTATTGCATATACTGGCTTGTTCCAGGCTGCCGGAATCTCTGATTTTCCTAGGTTTCCAAGCACCGTTGTGGCAGCTACACTACTTGCTCTACTTTGTTCTTTGGATTTTGGAGAGGGCGATGATGCGGACTATGATCTCGATCACATTCAAGCAATGATGGCAAGGTATCTTGGTTAAATAGTTATAGATATGTTGTTCTGGTGTGGTCTGTGATGGATTCAGACTATTGTTTCTGAACCGATATGTTAAAGCAATAGGCCAAAAAATAGGTGATGAGTGGATTTGTTGTGATGTGGGTTAGTCTTTTTGCTTTTGATCATTCAAAGCTATAAGTCCAGTCCGACAATACGATTCACACCTGAGGTTCGGCTGACAATGTTGGCCGTGGCACATCACAGCAGATCATGAGGGATTGTGATCATGAGTGATCGCTCGGGTAAACTGCTGTTGATGTTGCTGACTTTCCACACGGCCTAGAAGGCTTCGGAAGTCATTATGCATGCAAAGACTTACCATGGGCCATTGTGGTCTGCACGTTTTTTGGTTCTACCAAGAACTTTATCGATCAATATGTTGTTGTGAGTTGTAACTTGTGACTCGTGACTTGTGTTTTTTTGTTCTGGAATGACAGTGGCTAATGGTATGTGTCTGCAAGTACAGAGCAGACTAACGCAGCGACTGAACAGAGACGAAACGCAAAAAAAATGTGAGGTCTTGTGTTTTTTCACAATTCTGATTCACGATGTCGCAGGCAGTTCATATTGGTAATAGTCATGCCAACACATATACATCAATCGTACCATGATATCGTACCATACCCCCGTACCGTACCTCCGTACCGTACCAACGTCCGTACCGCCACATCGTACCATACGTCGTCCCGCATTCCAACCTATCATATTGAGCACCTATCTTGAACCTAGATAATCTTAGAGTCTCACCTCGAACACACCGCCATGGAAAACAGAAAACGGACACTTCCTCTTCAATTACCCATTGTCAGTTCTTGTTTCTTACAATCCATACATTTCCTTCCTCCTGCAACCATTTGATTTGTCTCAGCTCGCTCGCCCGCCACACCCCCGGCACGACCTTCCGCATGAATCACCAGACTGGGAGCGCAGCCCTTCCATTGTGATCGAGACCAAGGACGAGATTTTCGAGCCCACACACATATTACGGCAAAATCCGAAACCTCCCTCACTACGGAGGTCAAAATTTGAAGACACCAAAAAAGAGGAAGACTCACCTTCCAATCCAGCATTTCTTTGTCCTCCAGTCAGCAGCTTACCAGACTCCTCCACTCCACCAGCCAAAGCACCGCCAGTACCACACACTTCTTACCGCAACCTGTCCACACGCGCTACACCTCCAGCAACTCTCAAAACCACTTCCTTGCAGAAGACCACCGCTGTCATTAAGCCCAAGGCCTCAGCACCGCCACCATCCACCACATCCTCCACCAGCAGTGAGGACCCCATCATCCTCACCACCAACGTCCCTATCCTACCCAAGGCACGCCCTGGATACCCACCTCTCAACACCACCTGGGTGGGACCACCACATCTCCAAGCCCATCGATCTTCATCACATGCCACAAGCCACACACATTCAACACCGCCCACACAGGGCCCTATCCAAGTCACTATCCCACGCCCCCAACACAATGGGCGCATTTCGCCTTTCTTTCCAGTGAGATCAAACATTACCTCAGCCCCACCACACACCGCGCAAGACAACCACTTCTCGCTTCCAAGCCCTCGCCACCCTGTCCAGCAGCCAACCTACCCGCCAACCTCATCCACAACCACTACAACCGTTTTTCCACCAATACCACCAATCCCTGACACCCCATTGACCGACCAACAAGCTGCCACCCTGCACGACGCCATACTACGCATTGCCCGACAAGCTGCGGCCGCTGCTGCTGTCGAGATGGCGTCCCGCAAACTGAGTGCCCTTGCGCTAACGTCTCACAGCCTCACGTTTCACCATCACCCAACCTACCGACTCTTCACAGTCAAAAAGATAAGTAACAATACCACCTTGTGGCTGTTCACGACACTCCAACCTTACACTACACTACCTGTGTTTACCACTATTTATCCTCCATCACCGCAGCCATTTTCAGCTTGTGTGTTAACTAAGTTTCTCTCGCCCTACTTTTCGAGCCTTTTCGCATCAACGGACCTACGATGGACCACACTCCGGAGTGCGACGAGCAATCCGAAGTCCTTTTTGTCTTCACAGAAGATGCGGCTGACAACCAACCACCACCCGCAACTTCTCCACCTGCAACTTCTCCACCTCCAGCGGCTTCTCCGGCACCACCTCACAGAGATTCAGCTGACCAATCCTTTTGGTCTGAGGTATACACTCTCGACCCACCTCACGCCCTCCACATCCACCGTTTTTTCTCCTACATCAGCACCTTACCACTCATACAGCTCTCACAGAAACCCCAATTGCCCATCAGCCACTCACTAACACCTTACCGCAACCCATCCAGCGTATCATTGCCATCTACCGCAGCAACCTGCAACGAGCACAACACCACACACGCCTTGCCCTCAACGCCATTGACACCCTGGCTCGCTTTCCACCAGCGGCCTACTTTACTGACCCCAACTTCTTCACACCAGACCAACAGCACATCAACCCCCAGGCAGCTTCACCACCCAGCAACATCACACCACTCAGACGATAACCCCACTACCGACCGCCTCCAGCAGCGACGCTGCCATTCAGCATGCTGCCACACAGACAACTTCACCATGGATGTCCGTTCTGGACACACACATAACAGCCCCAAGCTTCCATCAATCACAACAGACCACCCCACGACCAGATACTCACAGCCGACACGCCCAGACTGACATCAATGCGCCATAAGCGCTCCAAGACCCCACCACGTTCGACCACCCCATCCCGCACTCGGCAACCAGATCCCCGTTCAGGATCTCTGGTTCCCACACCCACATCAGCACCACGTCCAGCTCCACAACAATTCCTTCCCACGGTGCAACCTCTACCGAAGCGTCCACCGCCAGCACTTCACTCAGCTCACCAGACGCCCCCTACCATCAACCCCCTGCAACCGGTCCCTCCAGCGACGGGATGGCCCTGAAGCTACCAACCAAACGCCTGTTTCAGCACCTCCACATGCTTCGCCGCCACCACCACACGCATGGCCAGCCTACTACCAAGTGCCACCGCAACAGCCATCCCCCAACAACAATGACTCCACAATACACGACACCACCTATGAACACCGCAGCATCTGCCACCCTACTGACTGCACGCCCATCGGGCTACTATGATGCGCAGGGGCGCCCCCCACCACTTCACCAACAGGACTACCGCCCAGAAGACGACCCATGGTATGCAGACAACCACTGATTGCGCCGCAGCCTTGTGTTGGCCACAAGAGCCTCTCGATCCGTGGATTTGTTTGTTCTCATTTGACCACATCTGTTCTAACTTACCTGAATCACCCTTTCCACTGTACTAATCTTCGGATTACAGCCATCCACAACGAGGCCTCCACCTGTTTCACTACGCACCACAGAAAAAACGATTGCAACTTTTGCTGCCTGACCTTTACTGCGTGTTACAAGCTACACATTTACTGTGCATTTGGGACTTCATGTCTTCTTCTTTTGACATTTTGGTTGCCAACTTGACAGTTACTCTGACCATGTTTCACATCCTGGCCACACTGTTTTACCACTTTCCATGTTTACCTTTTCCCTGCGGATAGAACTTTTCAGCCTGCTCAAGCAACCACCTGTGATTGTCATCTCTCGAGTTCCAGCCGCCACTCAACCATGGACGCACAGTGGCAACAATATTACTGGAACCACTACCTGCTCCAGCAGCAGCAACATCAGCAGCTGACCTCCACAGAAGCCGCCACCGCCCATCCTTCCACAAGCCACCACTCATACAACCCCACCGGCACATATGGTCCACTTACCCGTGCTCTTCGCACTCACCATACTCACCACACGCAACCGTACACACCACCACCGCAGCCCACGCCGTCACAACTGACTCCACCATCACAGCCAGAGTTCCCGCCGCCACCCCCACCGCCACTGCCCACAACAGCTCCAGTCACTCCACCAGGCACATCTTTCAAACACAGTCCACAGCCAGGAGCTCCGCTGGCCACAGTTCTGCACCTCCCCCACCACCCCACATCCCATCTCCCAAGCCACCCATCCAAGACTCTTGGCGCCAAACTGACCACCATTGGGACGCCAATACTCTTCACGGCCACCAGCTCTATCGAACAATACAACCTACCGGAAGGCCGGTGTTGCCGGCCTCCCAACTTTTGACATTTTTCCCTGGCAACTCGCATACCACGGCACCGCCGAGTATACAGCGCGCACCCTGAGCCATGGGAAGTACACCGGCTTCATCGCCACCCGGAGTGTGGCCGAGTCAGTTTTTGTCACACGTCTCCTCCAGGAAATCCGGGAGAAACGCCTGGACCTGGACGCCATCGCAGAAACCCTCCACACCACACAAGGCACCGACATCCCCAGCAAGACAACACAAGCACGTGCCTTCCACGCCACTTTGATCAACCTCCTCATCCAGCAACTCCAATCCCACTCACCGGCACCGGCGGAAGGCACAGCTCTACGAGCACTCAAATCCACCACAGACGAGCTTGCCCGAGCAAAACAAAAGCTTCACAACTTGGGCAATCCCCTCACCCCCATGAAGGGCACCAGCCACACCAAGGTGACCGCACAACAATTGAAGGAGGCAGCCACTCGCTATGGCCTCCCTCTCGGTCGCGTCAACCGCCTGCCCGTCCGCAGCCTGCAACACCTGGTCAGCGTAGGCGCAGCCATTGGCTGCTGACTCGCTATTCTCAGCCAGCAGCAACCCAGCCATACCACCATGCAACACCTCTTTCACCTCCACCGAGCCTTATCCATTTTGATCCATCACACCCAATACATTGAACGAGCAGAGGCCATCTTTGCGACCGGCCTCATCCACATCACACTACTCTTTGCATATCCATCCACAACACACCGATCTCAACAGTGGCGCAACCGCTTCCGCCAGCTCCACATCCTTCCACATACCTACCACTACCACAACTTTCTCTCCCAGAACTCCGTTTACGTCAAACTCTACTTCAACCCCACTCCACCACATCGTGGTTACCACCAGCATGGCCACTTTTACGTCGGCTCCACAGCCATTGGCATTCCACACAGAGAACACAACCGCAGAGCCAAGCTCAAGCAACTCCAGAACAATATCCCAGTTTCAGCAGAACTCTCCTTACGCTATTGGCATTCCCACAACAACATTCACCACTACACCACCATTCAGCTCACATCCCACGACACTTACGATCAAGCCTGGATCCAAGAACACCATCACATTGCCAACTGGATGCCCACACTCAACTGGCCCTTCATCTCACACCACCTCAAGCTTAAAGCCCAAGGTTGGCAATTCACCAAACATCGAGCGCATTTTTACTCCAGATTGGCCACTCACAAACGTCTCTTTCGACGACTACGACTACGCCAACAGACCATCAGAGAACCACACCTTTACACTTCCACCAAACACCACGCTCTCACACTCCTCCGCAACCTCACCAAACACACGGCAGCCTCCTTTGAAGCAGCCAAACAACTGCGCAGCGGCCGCCATACAGACCTAGAAGTCTACGCCATCAGGCGCATGGCCGCCAATCTCGAAGAACCAGGCCGCAGCAGAGCTCTCCGCATCATCAACACAGCCCTCCTTTTCCGCAATCTTACACCACCCAAACCAAACATCCCGCTCACAGTGCCTTTCCTGGCGCACGACGACTTCACAAAACACTGCCAACAGTGGCTCCGCACCACCGTTCAGCAACGCAAACATTTGGCCATTCCCCTCCACCTCCCGTCTCATCGCCTGCGTGAAGCAGCCCACAAGACCCTTCGATCCCAGCTCCACAACCACCGCACCTGGGAGGACACTCTCCAATCGCCACCTGATCCAGCAGACCTACCATGCGCATGCAACCACCTTCGCAGTCTCCTCCAAGATCCAGACACACCGACCACCAACGGCCACTACATTCTTACACTAGACCAACTACATCTCCCACCACACCTCAACATTTTTCTCAACGCCAACATGAACGAAGCACCTACTATCCCAGCATGGCTCAAGCTTCAAGGGCTTCCACCATCCCTTACACAACATTTGGAACCTTTTCTCGAGCACCAATGGCGCCTCAAACAACAACCCCGATTTACAGCTCGCCTACTCCGTCAGCTTCAAGAATATCTCGGCCCACACACAGTACTTCACCATGCTGACCACGAACTACAGCAACTCCGACTGTTCTGCCCTTGCCAGTATTTCACCGGCGCCCTCAACACATGGCAATCTCCCGAACTTTTTGAACCACTTCCATACCTTACAGTCGCCAACATCCACAACCATCTCAAAGCCACTGTTCCCCCCATATTACGCACCCGCTACAAGTGGGGCTTCCGCAAAGACTTCAACATCCCATATGGTGTGGTCCACCTCAAAGAGAAAATTCAGTGGCAGAAAGGCCGCACCATTATCTCTTACTTCCATTCACTCAGCGGCAACCTCCTACGCATCACCAGCCGTGCTCTTGACATCATTCTCCAACACCTCTACCCACAGCATCCAGGCCAGCTTTCCATCCCGCAACTCTGGCGCCATTTCCACTGCTACCTCACCCAAACCCCAGCAGACATCTCACTGTACGCCACCAACGACGATCTGGTGGGATTCTTCAACTCGGTTCCCCAGCATCGTCTTATCGACGCAGTCCACTCCATGATTCACCACTGGCAAACACAACAATCCACACACACCCTCACAGTGGACGTTCAAGCAACAGGCAACCCCTTCCACCACTCCCACATCGGCCGACATCACCAAAAACACCCCACACAACGTACCATCCAGACTTCCGACATTACCACCGTTGTCGCCTACGCACTCGACACCTGCATTTTCCGGGCATGCAATAACACTTACAAACAAATCCGAGGGGCTGGGATTGGATCCCAACTCTCTCCAGCCCTATGCAACGTCGCCATCACCCTCATTGAACACTCCTGGCACCAGATCCACAACAATCTCCTCCAACACACCGACCTGCACTTTGCATACTACCGATATGTTGACAACAGATTCATTGTCCACAACGAACACTTCCTCCACCACCCAGCCATTCAAACCCTCATCCATCACAACTTCTTTGGAGACCCAGTGGAACTTGAACCAGTTGACGATTTCCACCTCCTGGGCTTCAACATTGACCTACAACAACGTACTATCACCTACATTCAACCTCTACAACCCTGGAAAATCAGGGATGCAACTAGCGCCGGGAGCCAGCGCTTGGCTCTGTCACGCCTCCAATCCAGACTTCACACCATCCATAAATACACCTTTCCACCTTCAAGCGCTGACGCTGCTGCCACTGAGCTAGTGAAGCTCTACGTCCAAAAAGGACACAACCCAATTGCTTGCAGCCGGTTTTTGAAAAGAAAAAGCGCCGATTACGGCGACCTGTGTGCGTCAACCCCTGTGCGCAGGGGGCTCGTGGACGCATGGATGGCACGAGCCAACGAAGACTCATCCATGTCGTCGTGATACCAGACCTGATCAGTCTGGCGTACCTGCGACTTTTTGAACTTTTGCCCACGCTGTTCCAATCTCTCTTGTTTGCTTCCATGGTGGTTCCACGATACTTCCCCCAAACCATTTCCCTCCGCCGCTTTCAGCTGCCGGGCGCTGTCGCGATTCTGCAGATGTGCACATATTTGTTGAAACACCTTCAATTTGATCGGACTCATCACCTTGCCGTTGAGCCATTCCTTTCCTCGGGGAATTGAGTGTAACTGAATGTCAGAGTGTGTGTGTGTGTGTGTGTTTTTTTTTCGGGTGGCAATGAGTTGCTTGCAAATCCAAGGATTGGAGAAGATCAGCAAGCAGCTGGCCAATGAAGTTCCCAAGATCAGGAAAGATCTTCAGCTTGCCAGTGAGAAAGAGATGCAGCTGGGCAAGAAGAGCCTTGATCAGACGCATAAGCAGCATGAGCTGGCAAAGTCCATGATGAAAAAGAAAAGCTGAGCCCCATCTGCTGAGGAATTTCTCAGTCAGGAGCCAGCCAAGCTCAAACATGGACAGCGTTCTGATGTCTTGGCAGGTGAGAGATCAGGCCAAAAAGTATCCAATGAGCCTGTGGCAGCGTGATTGTTTTGGTGCTGCATTTCAAGCAGATGTGAGGAAGATGCAGTTCTTGGGCCACCAGGTTCCATGCACTGTCATGGCCAAGATGACCAGTGCGTTGCAGCTAACAGACACAGACTTCTCCCATGAGTTCAAGGCAAAAGTGCGATCAGCTGTAGACATGAAGATGAAGCAAGGAGCAGAGAGGATGAGAGCTGATGAAGCAGGGCCATCAGACCAATACAAAATGAGCATCAGAGATGTGGCTGCTGTGATAGATGAGGCAATGGAGCAGATGATCCAAAGCAATGAGAAGAAGAACTGGGTCCTTGCAGGCTTGAGGCGCAATGGAATGCTTGTGATGAGGCCTCAGCAGGATGGATCACTGAAGTACCAAGATGAGCAGAAGGAGGAATGGTGCAAGGGGATGCACATTGGAAGCAGCAGGATAGGCCAAGACTGGTTGAGAAACCGCATGGCGTGGATCAAGAATGGTGGGAATGAGGTTGATGAGCACATATGGGCCAGAATGGAAGGCGCAAAAGAGCTGGCAGACCTCATTGAGTGGAGCTACAGCAGTGGCAAAGTCACTGGTGAGAAGGAAGTGATCGTTTCGACCTCGACTTGCGTTTTTGGCCCCTTCTCCTTTTGAAGACCTCCAGGTCCGGTGGTTCTTACTTGTACTCTTAGGAAATAGTAACCTAATCATAAGTGTGTTGTAAGGGATTCACACTTTTTTGTCTACAGTCTAAGCAGCGGTCGCCAGGGACCATGCAAGTCTGGCGCTAACAAAGACACTTGCGCTGGTCTGTGATATCAACATGGGACGCCGAGTTGACGTACCCGCTCTTTCCAGTTTGCGAGTTTAAGCCATATTGTTGCGGGCCTCTCCACCTTTTACCGTTGCGCGCAGGGCTGCTTTCAGGTTTTTAGGTTTCAGCGCTCTAGCTGGCTAAAGCAGTAACTAGACGTAAAGCGCGAACCTCATTGGATATTCACAACTGTTTCCCTATATCTAAGTGTGCGCGTGTGCGCGCGTGTGTGTGAAGCCCTTGGAATCACAGGGAATCAGTTGATTTTGTCAGCAGGGGGCTGGAGTGTGCTTCAGATGTCTCCAGCCAACGAAGATGCAGTTGTTGCACTGCGATATAGTTCTGGGGCGCCAGAACTACGTACCTGCTTTCCTGTTGCGTTGTTATCAAGCTGTCACTTCGAGTAAAGGGCCAATGCGCTCAGCAGAGCGATCATCGTCATGTCGCCCTGTCGCCGCTTCGACGTCTCGTGGATTGGAATTGACAATTGACCTTTTGGCCTCCTAATGACGAGCGATGGTCAGACCCCTTACGTGACTTCTCAGGATTATGGTTACCTAGGTCGCCGTGCGGCGAGTGTCAAGCCATATTGTTGCTGACCCTCTCCACCTTTCCGTTGTGCGCAGGGCTCTTTTCAGGTTTTTAATGGTTTTTAGGTTTCAGCGCTGTAGCCGTAGACGTAAAGTGCTAGCCTCACTGGACATTCACAACTGATTCTTGCTCTTGCAACCTCTATATCCAAGTCCACCGCCGGCGCACTGTGTGAACCGATTCTTTCGGGCGCTGTGCTCACAGACCCGTAAGTAGAGTGATTATCACTGGCCCAGCGGTTTGCTCGATTCAACCTGATCAGCTGTACTCTCTCGAGATTGCAGATTAAAAGCCGCAGCGCAGACTGAAACCAATCTCTACTGATTGATAGTCCACCGCAACATGTCTAGGATTTAGGATTTCCTAATTATAGGCCGCGTGTGCAGCTTTTGCCTGAAAGCATTGCGAGGGGTTCTTCCAGAAAATCCTTTGAACACTGACACTTCGACACTTACATTTAGACATTGACACTTTCACCACACTTGCAGGACAACATGAACGCTAGACGTAGCCTTGTGTAAGTGGAAGAGCGA
>CAXIVM010003042.1:233028-262230 GCA_964035705.1 Porites rus | reverse complement strand
TTAGCCACTACACGAATACTATGAACACCTACCCGAACTCATCTCCACGTGGCGCCCAGCGGCATAGATCTGCCGCACCACCGTGAGGGTGACTTTGGCGTCGCCGCCGCCCAAACGGTTCGGCAGGAGACTGGCGTGGGTGTTTGGTGACTGGGGGAGAAAGACCCCAAAACACACAATTTTGCGCCAACTGTATATAGTTTGAGAGGTCTCTCTCATTGGTTGATGGGCACGGTGGATTTTTGGGAATTGTCGTTTGAACGCCTCGTTTGATGTTTTTTTGACTAAGGTGCTATGCTAATTTGATGGGGTGAATGCAGGGGATGGAGTCGCAACAATGTCAAATACCACCATGGTCGACGGACTGCTGGAAACTACGTAGGACTGCTGTGCATCATTCCCAGTCATGTCTAATCCACAGAGTTTGTTTCTATATTAAAGCACGATTGTCGCTGCTGCTTTCAGTCTTCAAAAAATCGATCCGTGGTCTTTGTAGACTCTTGAATTGGCATCCCTTGTGGTGGCAACTTTGGGTGTCCTCTCCCGACTCTTGGTGTCATGCGCAACAACCATACTGCACAAATCAGCATCAAAAGGTGCAATTGCCAAATTTGATTCCTTCTGTTTGGCACCAGACATTCTGGCCGAATGCCTATGACGTCTCCTGTAATGAGCGCCGAGGTCCGGACAACACCTTGAACATTAAACAGAACCCCAGAAACCCAGTGCAGAATCCAAACCAAATCCTAAACAACCCCCAAGCAAGCCAGCCGAACCAAACCAAAGCAAACCAAGTCCTATATAGTTTGTAGCTGCTTAAGCAAGCCAATGCAAATTTAAACCACCCAAAACCAAACCACCCAAACCAACCCATACAGGGTCTATCCCAAGCTGACAGGGTCTCAAAATAGGTTTCCTACCGACCTGATATTCAATCCCTCATGTGCGTGGGATGATATTTGCCCAGGTATCCTGAGCATCCGCCTGCATGCTCAACCCCTGAAAGCCTGCCAAAGAATAGAATCGAACAACGAGTTTTAGATCCAACAAAAGAATCCCATGTTCCAATTCCACTACCTCCATTCTGGCCCCATTCCCCAGAACGCTGTGCCTGGTGAGGGCCTGCAAGAGCTGAAACCTGCTGCGGGGTCAGGTCCCGCAGTCAAAACAATTGAAGCATGATGATGATGGTGGTGGTGGTGGTGGTGGTGGTGAACCTTGACAAAACAGGCTTAGAATTGAAGGTCTGGGTCCAGAATCCTAGAATTCTAGAGAGCACACATCTGCTGCGCCTCGAAATCTGCACTTCAAGGTTCACAAAGCGCTGCCACGAATCTGCACGTCAAGGTCTACAAAGCGCGGCGCCTGCCACGAAATCCGCGCTTCAAGGTTCACAAAGTAGTGCACATGTCACGAAATCCACAACCCTAAGCCTATATGTTTCCACCCAGCAGCAAACCAAAAGGCTGCAAGCTAGAGCCTAAGAAGGAGCCATATTATGAAGACGATTGAGATAGTTGAAAGAACGTACACATACCTCATACCTCCAACGAGGAGGTTGACACGACTAGAAGTGACAAGGACATAGGTGCACTTTGAGTGAGAATGATCTTGGAGAACGGTCGCGCTTCCTAACACGTTCATCGAAGTGTCGGCATGGGCAGGGGGGTAGGATTGGTGTAGAAGGAGACGGGGGACACAAGAAAAGCGGCGACCAGACCTGGGGGCACAACGTAGCTGGCATGACACCTACCAATCCGGGGACGTACCCCATGAAGGATTGGTGACATTATCACGGCATGTGTCGGGACAAGGGGGGCCAAGGATGAGTGGTGATACTACCATGGCCATTGATATTGGAAGCAAAGCAAAAGCTGAAACATTCAGGGGTCCTTGCCCCGTCCGCGTGCCCTTTGCGCGAAACTAAGGGGCCCCGGTCCATGTACAGTTGCCTGCCGGTGCTTGTTGAGCTCCCACCTGAGAAAGAACATAGAGCCCAATTGGGCTTCTTGCCACAAATTGCTCAAGGGCCTTGTTGGTTATCCCCTCCGCCTGCCCGATCCCGGGTGACCCGCTTTGGTGACGGGCCACATGATTTGGGGCAGGGCCTTTGCCGTTGGAGAGACGTTGTTTGCCGGCTGCTGGGCCCAGTTTCTCGCGTTTTTCGCACGCCTTGTGGCCACTTCTCCAGCCAGCTCCTGGTACCTTGTGAGGTGGCTCTACTTCCTCCTCCTCTGGTTCCCAGAACACGGCGCTGTAGTCATGCGCCGGCCGCATGGGAGACACTCGACTCAAATTCCTTGTTCTCGAGACCAGGCCCGTGCTCGCAACGCAACCTCCGGTGAGTTTCGGACAACGTACTGTGGTCTCGACTTTGTCAACACGGTGTTCCAAGGCAGTGACGCCAGCAGGGGCTGGCATAGGCGGAGGCAAAAGCGTAGCGCAGCAAGGATGAAAGCAAAGTGAAGTTTCATTGCTACAGACATGGACAAATGTGAATGCATGTGAGTTCACTCAAGGAATGCCTGACATGTAAGCCGCCAACGGAAGCGATGGACTTTTTAGCCTTGCGGCCTGCGGGGGTCGTTGGCAATGTTTCGGGATGGTGCTGATAAGGCCGTCAGCGAGTGCCTGTTGAAAATGCGCGCAACGTTCATGATTTTTTCGAGCCTGCACTGCACGGAATCAAGCGCTGCCACGGAATCAAGGGCTGCCTGGCAACACACATGTCAGATCCGGGCGCTTTGCCGCGTGACATGTCTTGTCTTGCCGGAACAATTTCCCCCAGGGAAGGGGATGACTAAAGTGATGTGGAACACCGTGCTCATGCGCCCTTGAGTTGCAGCTTCGTCAGCCAGAGTTGTTTTCTGGTTGAACCATTCTTCTTCCCAGGAGTCGGTGGAACTGTCCACAGCTTTGCTTTCTAAATGCTTCTGCAAAAGAGGCACCAAGGCTCACTCCCGAACCAGCCCTTCAAAGCGCTTCTGTAAAGCACAAAACACATCGACCGCCATATGCGGCCGAAGCATGAGAAGCGAAACAGGCCTATCTACATAAACGCCTGGCTCGCCAACCCGAGGTTCTGAGGTTGCATGCGCTCAAGCTCCATAAGTGGCATGGTCATCTTCCTTTGATCAAGGGTCCGTCTTGGGTCATATGCCTGGTTACCTACAGTCCCTCGTGCTTAGACCGTTGCATAAATCGTAGAAAAATGTAGAAAGCCGTTGGAATGAGCCACACCTCTCTCCACCAGGCTTCTATGATCGCACACAAAAACTTAGGCACAAGCAAGTATGGCAAGTATAAGTATGGCAAGTGTCGAAAGGATGCTCACAAGTGGATGATGAGGTCGCGGTGGTGGTAGCCAAAGGCACACCATGACAGCCGCTCCTAAACGGTCCCCATTCGCACCGGCCACCCCGTTTACTATAAAATATAACCGCGCCCATGGGGCTCATGATTCTTCCACTCATATTACGCAACCGTAACTACATAACGCGATGCAAAAAGAAACAAGGGGAGTAGCACACTAGTCCTCACCCAGTTAGTAGCTGATAAGGTCTGCGCTTGATCCACAATTGGCACCGTTCTGATTTACATAGTGGTTGCAACACAAGAAACTTGCCAAGCCAATGGGTGGAAATACAACCGAGTATAAGCACCCCAGACTGGCATATAGCCGCCTGAAAGACGCCCCATTGAGAGTCTGGCGGAAGACAGGCATTATGACCGTCACTCCCCCTGGGACACTTTACGTGCTTTCACGTGCCTCCACTGCAATCACTCCCCTGGTGTTTCCGTTTCATTTCGGACCCTGGTTGCGTCAAACCGACCAAGTTGCCCCGCGTAGGACCCAAACACTGGAATCCAACCAAGCCGCAAAACAAGCAACTCACCCCCAAGAACGTAAGGGTCAGACACGTTGTTGTCTCCTCCACACCGGTGGCCAAGGGAAGAGTTGACCCTGAGTGAGAACTCAACGTCCCTTGAGCCTGAACCTGCAGGAGTCGCGTGCTCCCGTTCTCCCCATAGAAGGACCGCGAAAAGAGAGAAACCTATCGGGTGAAAGCCGGAGAAACTGCCGGACCCGAAGGACCGGATTGGGTTCGCCCTTGTCATCCATAAAGGTTCCAACCTACAACCCAAGCTACCGCTTACAAACAAGGTTGCCCCGGTGGCGCCCACGTGGAGGGCTGCACGCATTTGCCACTGGCACTTCTTTTGGGAGGGTCCCTTCAGAACCACTGGACCGTAGCTCCTACGTGGTCCTACGCGTAACATGTGGGTCCAGCATGGTGAACCCCAACAATGCTCTTCAAACCGATGGAACATCCTTAAACTGACTCGGAGAGACCTGAGACAACGGAACTTAGGAAACCATCTGATGACACTTCACCGCCTTGAGCTGCGGGACCAGGCTCCCCACACACCCGGGGACTCCCGGACGTTGAGGAAGTCGCAGAACCAGCCGCGCCTCGAGCTGCGACCATCACGGTCTTGGTGTGTCAGCAAAGGGACAAACCAAGACAGTCTGGGTGGAAAGTCTGAGAAGATGTGGAAGATCTGGTTGGGTGGGCGGTGCTTCCCGAAGCGAAAAGCCAAACAAACGTATCGAAGGGTGCTGAATCTGGAAGTTGCTTTTCTTGAAGGTATTCTTTTTTTCAGATTGATCGCGTGGTCAGGCTTGTACAGAAATGCAGTAATGGTTTGTGAGGGTTGCTGGGGGCCCTACACTGGGACAAACTCAAACTGAATTTGAACAGCGCGAATGTTACATCAACCAAATCGGTTTTCTGGGGTGATGTGCATTGGTATTGAACTGAGAAAACTCAAAGCCATTTCCATCCGACCAGTATCACGTTTGGGAGGGTCCACTAGTACTTTACACCATCGATGAATTTAACACCTTGGCCCGCCCAAGAAGGAACTATAGGCGGGAGCGCTGGAGATAGCTTTTGTTCACTGGACTCATTGAGATTGGTTGCACCCTCACGACCAGGGGTAGACTGTCTTTCTCCATAGATGGAATTGAAAAAAGGCGCTGGATTCTAGACAAGATGTCATTCTTCAGATTTTTTTGAATGGGACAACAAGCTGGGCTTCTTAAGAACCTTCTTAAGAACATCAGTAGGACAAGCCTTCATGGTGAGTGACTAATTGTCACAAGCCCTTTGTCGAAGAGAACACACTTTAGACATATACAGTAGAATTCCCGGCTCAATCCCAAAGGCATTTGCTGGGCAGAACTCTGCATGCAAATCACGTGGGAATGAAGCCAGTCTTGGGGCCGTTTTCCTTGGACTGTCATGGTTCACAGCCTTTCTACACATTGAGGTGGGCTCCAGCTGGTCCCACACCCACGCCGTTCCGCACATCCGGCTTGAGGCTCTCCGATCGTTCGGCAAACCCAGTCCAAGTGAGGCCAAAACCAGCGGTTGAACGCAAATGGCACAAATCCCAAACATCATATTCAAGTTCGTGCCACTCCGCATGCTGCCACACAGGATCATAGAAACTCAGAAGCTTCATAGTTTTGCATTTCAGAGCATGCATAAACATATCCTGTTTACTCAAGAACTCGACAGGATGATACAGCCTTCAAATTGCCCAATCTCCATCAGGATTGCTTTGTTGAAAGAACTCCTTTAGACGCGAGATGCCCTCGGTGCCCTCTACTGGCCGAGTCCAACAATCCCACACAGCTGAGAATCTCACAAGGACTCCCCATATATGTCCTGTCGAAAGCAGTGCTCGTAGACAAACGCAATCGGGTCAGTGAAAGCTCAACAAACAGAATTGGGGAAACAAATGGGTCACTGGTGGATTCAACCACAAACAATGGAGACTGTCCAATGATCCACGCTGGGAAAAGCAAAAACCAAGAACACATGAAACATGACCATCTGGTTCCTCACTTGTTCGAGAAACCGACATCGGTATCACAAATGAAGTGTCCTTCCGACTTTTTAGCCAGAGTCTACGCAGAATCAATGCCATGAGCAAAGGAGCGATCAAACATAGGTTTGAGGATATTTGAGGTTGGTATAAATTATTGTGATTTTGTTGTGTTTTTTTTCCTCTTTGCCAAATGTTTGTGAAAGCCGGAGGGCTCAGACCAACATCCAAAACTCATGTCCCAAACTACGAACGGAACAAAGGGCATCGCTACGAGCGGAGCAAGGAAGCTACTAGGGGCGCTGCTGGCCTTACTACTAGGAGCCAGAAGCTACTAGTAAGAAGTGCATCGCTACTAGTAACAAGTGGATTGTTCTGCTGACAGCGAGTCCTTCCTGGACATCCGTTTCCGAGTGCGAAAGGAGTTACAGCCAGTTACCAGCCCGTTACCACAAGGTTCCGGGTTTCTGACGAAGTAACCAAGTCCTTGTGTTGTTTTTGTGGTTGCCAAGAACAATTCCGGGAGGGTGGGCGATCGCTCCCGCACCATTCTTGACCTTTCAAAGTTTGGAACGGTTCGTTGGTTCCTAGGAGCCCCATTCGTAGCGTCCTTGTTCCGTTCGTAGCGATGCATTTCTGAACACTGAGGCACTTGTGAACATGTTTGAACCGATCCGAAAAAACTGCATGTGCAGTGACAGAAACCTCCAGGGAAGGGTTGCCATGTAAGAGCACTTCTCTGTGGTTATGCTGCATTGCAACAAACTGCGTTCATCAGCCGCGTGTTGTTCTGCAAATAGAGCAATCAGCTCTGCCTTGAAGATCCTTGAAGTAGAGCACATATAATTCATAATTCGATACTTTTGGGGAACATAATTGAATGCGACACATGGAACATGGACCCCTGAAGTTCTACTAGTCTCATACACAGAGTGGATATGAACCATTGCCACATTCATACCAAGACTTGTTCAAACACGGGCACCTGTATCTGTTGTCGAACGCTCACAGGAAGAGTTTGGAAGAGTTTGTATATTCTGCTCTTGTTCTGGAAGTAGGTCAGTTTGAGCATTCACCATTGAGCTTGAGAATTCCGACGCAACGCATCGCAACACTTTACGGTCGTGCTGAGCGGAACTCGGACAATGAATGGCAACATACCATCGTCCGTTCTCATGTGTAAACAAATTTGTCGCAAGCGAACCCCCGAGGTCCCCAGAGTCTGCTTCGCTTTGTGGTAAACTAGATAGGTGCACTTTCATGACACCATCCATTCGATTCATGTTTAAGTCGTGGATGTTCGACTGCGTGGTCCCCACTTTCGGCCACCCCCAAAATTTCTCCTGCAAAATCGGAGCATTCGCCTGGCACGTTCGACAACGCATGTCATGTCATCTGGATCGATCTTGATAGTGCTCCCCACAAGTCAACCTAAGAGTCGATGCCCCTCACAAACGCCTTCAAGTTTGAAAGCTGTTAGGTTGGAGGCCATCGCTTGTAGGTTGGAGGCCATCTTTTGTTCCTACCTACTAGCGTTGGAGACCATGGCCTCCAACCCACTAGCAATGGCCTCCAACCTACTAGCGATGGCCTCCAATCTAATAGCAATGGCCTCCAACCTAATAGGGATGGCCTCCAACCTACAAGCGATGGCCTCCAACCTAATAGCTTTCACAAGAAGGCTGTGAGTGCCTGTCAGGTTCTATGCGGGTCCACCCCATTGAAAAGCTCTTCGACCCATCCGCACCCCCCCACACCGCCCCACCAGCTTGCAAACGCTGCGCACGAAGTCATCCTCCCTGTTCTCGGCGGACCACACTGCCTGACCCGCTGAGACAAATTGTGCCCACAAGATCCCACAAGTGATCTCTCTCTCTCTGGAAGAAGAGTGAAACGACTCTGGCTCTGGTGTCAATTTGATTCTCCTGGAATCGCAGGTAGCACCTAACGGACAAACGGGTCAAGTTAGGCCTTTCTGGCCTCCCCAAGCGGGATCATTTAGTTGAACTACCATATTTATAAGTTTTGGATCCACAATCAAATACCTGTGCATTTGGTGCGTTCCCCATGCTTTGTGGCATGCAACAAGCAGTGAGCGCACGCACGCGCACACACACTCTGACAATTGTATTCAGTTACACTCAGTTCCCACGTTGGGAAGGAAGGTGAGGGAACGGAAAGGTGCATGGGTCCGCAAAAAACCGTATTGTTGAACAGTGTTGGCAGCTTCACTCGAAAACGATCTGACACTCAAAATCGGCTGCAAAGCGGCGGTAGGGAGAGGGTTTGTGGGAGGTATCATGAAGAACCATGAAACAAAAAATGGAGAGTGGAGTCACAGCTTGATCACAAGTTCCGGTTGCAGGTACACGAATGGACGTCTCCATTCGCTTCCCCTCCAGCGATTTAGCTTCGTTGGACAAGGTTCATCGCTGGAGGCCTTGCCCCCCTGCTTGTGAAACTGTGTTGAAGGTGGAGGTGATGGCGAACCCTTGGCCCAGGGGTTGACACACACAGGTCGCCGTAATCGGCGCTTTTTCCTTTCAAAAACCGGCTGCAAGCAATTGGGTTGTGTCCTTTTTGGACGTAGAGCTTCACTAGCTCAGTGGCAGCAGCTTCAGCCCTTGAAGGTGGAAAGGTGTATTTGTGGATGGTGTGAAGTCTGGATTGGAGGCCTGATAGGGCCAAGCGCTGGCTCCCGGCGCTGGTGGCATCCCTGATTTTCCAGGGTTGTAGAGGTTGAATGTAGGTGATGGTGCGTTGTTGTAGGTCAATATTGAAGCCCAGGAGGTGGAAATCGTCAACTGGTTCAAGTTCCACTGGGTCTCCAAAGAAGTTGTGATGGATGAGGGTTTGAATGGCCGGGTGGCGGAGGAAGTGTTCGTTGTGGACAATGAATCTGTTGTCAACATATCGGTAGTATGCAAAGTGCAGGTCGGTGTGTTGAAGTAAATTGTTGTGGATCTGGTGCCAGGAGTGTTCAATGAGGGTGATGGCAACGTTGCATAGGGCTGGAGAGAGTTGGGATCCAATCCCAGCTCCTCGGATTTGTTTGTATGTGTTATTGCAAGCCCGGAAAATGCAGGTGTTGAGTGCGTAGGCGACAATGGTGGTGATGTCGGAGGTCTGGATGGTACGTTGTGTGGGGTGTTTGTGATGGTGGCGGCCGATGTGGGAGTGGTGGAAGGGGTTGCCTGTGGCTTGAACATCCACTGTGAGGGTGTGCGTGGATTGTTGTTGTTGCCAGTGGTGAATCATGGAGTGGACTGCGTCGATCAGACGATGCTGGGGAACCGAGTTGAAGAAGCCCACCAGGTCGTCGTTGGTGGCGTAGAGTGAGATGTCTGCTGGGGTTTGGGTGAGGTAGCAGTGGAAGTGGCGCCAGAGTTGCGGGATGGAGAGCTGTCCCGGATGCTGTGGGTAGAGGTGTTGAAGAATGATGTCAAGAGCACGGCTGGTGATGCGTAGGAGGTTGCCACTGAGTGAGTGGAAGTATGAGATAATGGTGCGGCCTTTCTGCCACTGCTTTTTCTCCTTGAGGTGGACCACACCATATGGGATGTTGAAATCTTTGCGGAAGCCCCACTTGTAGCGGGTGCGTAGGATGGGAGGAACAGTGGCTTTGAGATGGTCGTGGATGTTTGCGACTGTAAGGTATGGAAGTGGTTCAAAAGGTTCGGGAGATTGCCAGGTGTTAAGGGCACCGGTGAAGTATTGGCGGGGGCAGAACAGTCGGAGTTGCTGTAGTTCGTGGTCAGCATGGTGAAGTACTGTGTGTGGGCCGAGATATTCCTGGAGCTGACGGAGTAAGCGAGCTGTAAATCGGGGTTGTTGTTTGAGATGGGTGTTGTGGAGGCGCCATTGGTGCTCGAGGAAAGGCTCCACATGCTGTGTAAGGGATGGTGGAAGCCCTTGAAGCTTGAGCCATTTTGTGTAGGCCGTTTGGAAAGTGAGGAAATAACGTGCCTTGCTGGGATAGTAGGTGCTGCTCATGTTGACGTTGAGAAAGATGTTGAGGTGTGGTGGGAGGTGTAGCTGGTCCAGTGTAAGAATGTAGTGGCCGTTGGTGGTTGGTGTGTCTGGATCTTGGAGGAGATTGCGAAGGTGGTTGCATGCGCAAGGGAGGTCTGCTGGATCAGGTGGTGAGTGGAGAGTGTCCTCCCAGGTGCGGTGGTTGTGGAGCTGGGATCGAAGGGTCTTGTGGGCTGCTTCACGTAGGCGATGAGATGGGCGGTGGAGGGGAATGGCCACATGTTTGTGTTGCTGAATGGTGGTGCGGAGCCACTGTTGGCAGTGTTTTGTGAAGTCGTCGTGCGCCAGGAAAGGCACTGTGAGCGGGATGTTCGGTTTGGGTGGTGTAAGATTACGGAAAAGGAGGGCTTTGTTGATGATGTGGAGAGCTCTGCTGCGGCCTGGTTCTTCGAGATTGGCGGCCATGCGCCTGATGGCGTAGACTTCTAGGTCGGTATGACGGCCGCTGCGCAGTTGTTTTGCTGCTTCAAAGGAGGCTGCTGTGTGTTTGGTGAGGTTGCGGAGAAGTGTGAGAGCGTGGTGTTTGGTGGAAGTGTAAAGGTGTGGTTCTCTGATGGTGTGTTGGCGTTGTCGTAGTCGTCGAAAGAGACGTTTGTGAGTGGCCAATCTGGAGTAAAAGTGTGCTCGATGTTTTGTGAATTGCCATCCTTGAGCTTTAAGTTTGAGGTGGTGCGAGATGAAGGGCCAGTTGAGTGTAGGCATCCAGTTGGCAATGTGATGGTGTTCTTGGATCCAGGCCTAGTCGTAAGTGTCGTGGGATGTGAGCTGTATGGTGGTGTAGTGGTGAATGTTGTTGTGGGAATGCGAATAGCGTAAGGAGAGTTCTTCCGAAATTGGGATATTGTTCTGGAGTTGCTTGAGCTTGGCTCGGCGGTTGTGTTCTCTGTGTGGAATGCCAATGGCTGTGGAGCCGACGTAGAAGTGGCCATGCTGGTGGTAACAACGATGTGGTGGAATGGGGTTGAAGTAGAGTTTGACGTAAACGGAGTTCTGGGAAAGAAAGTTGTGGTAGTGGTAGGTATGTGGAAGAATGTGGAGTTGGCGGAAGCGGTTGCGCCACTGTTGAGATCGGTGTGTTGTGGATGGATATGCAAAGAGTAGTGTGATGTGAATGAGGCCTGGCGCAAAGATGGCCTCTGCTCGTTCAATGTATTGGGTGTGGTGGATCAAAATGGATAAGGCGCGGTGGAGGTGAACGACATGTTGTGGTGGTGTGGCTGGGTTGCTGCTGGCTGAGAATAGCGAGTCAGCAGCCGATGGCTGCGCCTACGCTGACTAGGTGTTGCAAACTGCGGATGGGTAATCGGTTGACGCGACCGAGAGGAAGGCCATAGCGAGTGGCTGCCTCCTTCAATTGTTGTGTGGTGACTTTGCTTGTTTGGAGCAGGCGTAGGACTTCGTTGGCAGCCTCTTGGACTGTGGGGTCGAAAGTGGTGACCCAATGCTGGATGTCGGTGTTTGTCCAGCTGTCAGGGATGTCGTCCTTCAGGGATGGGTGTGGAGGTTGCAGGACGTCAGCCGGCTTGTGTGCTGGTGGGGTTGGTGGGTGGGGTGGGTCGCCAGAGCCTGTGGTGCGGCTGGTGCCCTTCACGGGGGTGAGGGGATTGCCCAAGTTGTGGAGCTTCTGTTTTGCTCGGGCAAGCTCGTCTGTGGTGGATTTGAGTGCTCGTAGAGCAGTGCCTTCCGCCGGTGCCGGTGAGTGGGATTGGAGTTGCTGGATGAGAAGGTTGATCAGAGGGGCGTGGAAAGCACGTGCTTGTGTTGTCTTGCTGGGGATGTCGGTGCCTTGTGTGGTGTGGAGGGTTTCGGCGATGGCGTCCAGGTCCAGGCGTTTCTCCCGGATTTCCTGGAGGAGGTGTGTGACAAAAACGGATTCGGCCACACTCCGGGTGGCGATGAAGCCGGTGTACTTCCCATGGCTAAGGGTGCGTGCTGTATACTCGGCCGTGCCGTGGTATGCGAGTTGCCAGGGAAAAATGTCAAAAGTTGGGAGGCCGGCAACACCGGCCTTCCGTGACCATTGGGTAGGTTGTATTGTTCGATAGAGCTGGTGGCCGTGAAGTGTATTGGCGTCCCAATGGTGGTCAGTTGGGCGCCAAGAGTCTTGGAGGGGTGGCTTGGGGGAAGGGATGTGGGGTGGTGGGGGAGGTGCAGAACCGGAGCCAGCGGCCGCTCCTGGCTGTCGACTGTGTTTGAAAGATGAGCCTGGTGGAGTGACTGGAGCTGTTGTGGGCAGTGGCGGAGGTGGTGGCGGCGGGAACTCTGGCTGTGATGGTGGAGTCAGTTGTGGCGGCGTGTGCTGTGGTGGTCATGTGTACGGTTGTGAGTGGTGAGTGTGGTGAGTGCGAAGAGCCTGGGTAAGTGGACCATATGTGCCGGTGGGGTTGTATGAGTGGTGGCTTGTGGAAGGATGGGTAGTGGCGGCTTCTGTGGAGGTCAGCTGCTGATGTTGCTGCTGCTGGAGCAAATAGTGGTTCCAGTAGTACTGTTGCCATTGTGCGTCCATGGTGGAGTAGCGGCTGGAACTCGAGTGATGACAATCGCAAGTAGTTGCTTGAGCAGGCTGAAAAGTTCGGTGCGCAGGGAAGTAAAACATGGAAAGTGGGTAAAACAGTGCAGCCAGGATATGAAACATGGTCAGAGTAACTGTCAAGTTGGCAACCAGCAAGTCAAAGGAAGAAAACATGAAGTATGAAATGCACAGTAAAAGTGTAGCTGGTAACGTGCAGTAAAAGTCTGGCAGCACACGTCGCAATCGTTTTTTCGTGGTGCGTAGTGAAACTGGTGGTGGCCTCGTTGGGGTTGGCTGCAATCCGAAGATTAGTAAAATGGAGAGGGTGATTCAGTTAAGTGAGAAAAAAGTGGTCGGTTGAGAACAAACACATCAACGGATCGAGAGGCTCTTGTGGCCAACATAAGGCTGCGGCGCGATCAGTGGTTGTCGGCGTGCCAGGGGTCGTGTTCGGGGCAGGGGGCGCCCCTGCGCATCATAGTAGCCCGATGGGCGTGCAGTCAACAGGGTGGCAGACGCTGCGGTGTTCGGGGGTGGTGTCGTGTATTCTGGAGGCAGTGTTGTTGGGGGCGGCTGTTGTGGTGGTACCAGTAGGACGGCCATGCGTGTGGTGGTGGCGGCGAAGCGTGTGGAGGTGCTGAAATGGGCGTTTGGTTGGTAGCTGCACCTTGGAAGATGGGCCATCCCGTTGCTGGAGGGACGGGTTGCAGGGGGTTGTTGGTAGAGGGAGTCTGGTGGGCTGAGTGAAGCGCGGGCGGTGGATGTTTCGGGAGAGGTTGCGCTGTGGGAAGGAATTGTTGTGGAGCTGGACGTGGTGCTGTGGGTGTAGGAACTGGGGATCCTGAACGGGGTCTGGTTGCCGGGTGCGGGTGGGGGTGGTCGAACGTGGTGGGGTCTTGAGCGCCTGTGGCGCGGGGTGCCGCCAATAGGGGAAGGAAAATCCTGAGTGTGTTCGGGTTGTGCTGGAGTGGTGACTGTAGGGGTGGGGATAAGGTTGACGTACTGCCAGCGTTCATGGGGTTGCTTGTTTGCTGCGGCAGTAAGGGTGGGGACGTGGTGCTGGGAATGTTGGCCGTGGTGTTTGAAGAGGTTGATTGCTCCGTGTGGGGTGTGGCTGGGATACCCGCGAACGCGGGGTAGTGGACAATGGCATTGATGTCAGTCTGGGCGTCGCGGCTCTGAGTATCTGGGCGTGGGGTCGTCTGTTGTGATTGATGGAAGCTTGGGGCTGTGATGTGGGTGTCCAGAATGGAGACCCATGGTGAGGTTGTCTGGGTGGCAGCATCCTGAATGGCCGTATTGCTGCTGGAGGCGTCGGTAGTGGGTATCGTCGGAGTGGTGTGATGTTGCTGGGTGGTGAAGCTGCCTGGGGGTTGATGTGTTGTTGGTCTGATGTGAAGAAGTTGGGGTCAGTAAAGTAGGCTGCTGGTGGAAAAGCGGGCCAAGGTGTCAATGGCGTTGAGGGCAAGTCGTGTGTGGTGTTGTGCTCGTTGCAGGTTGCTGTGGTAGATGGCAATGATACGCTGGACGGGTTGTGGTAAAGTGTCAGTGAGTGGCTGATGGCCAATTGGGGTTTCTGTGAGAGCTGTATGGGTGGTAAGGTGCTGATGGAGGAGAAAACGGTGGATGTGGAGGTCTGTCAATACACCCATCAGGGCGTGAGGTGGGTTGAGAGTGTATACCTCAGACCAAAATGGATTGGTCAGCTGAATGATGGGGGGTGGTGCTGCCGACTCCGCTGCAGGTGGAGATGTTGCAGGTGGAGATGTTGAGGGTGGTGGCTGGTTGTCAGCAGCATCTTCTGTGAAAACAAAAAGAACCTCTGATTGCTCGTCGCACTCCGGTGTGTGATCCATCGTAGATCTGTTGATGTGAAAAGGCTCGAAAAGTAGGGCGAAAGAGACCTAGTTCACACTCAAGCTGAAATGGCTGCGGTGATGGAAGAAACATATTAATAAATGCAGGCAGTGTAGCGTAAGGTTGGGGTGTCGTGAAATGTCAGAAGGTGGTATTGTTGTCTTTTGGACTGCGAAGAGTCGTTAGGTTGGGTGATGGTGAGACGTGAGGCCGTGAGACGTTAGCCCTCAGTTAGCGGGACGCCATCTCGACGGCAGCAGCGGCCGCAGCTTGTCGGGCAATGCGTAGTATGGCATCGTGTAGGGTGGCAGCTTGTTGGTCAGTCAATGGGGTGTCAGGGATTGGTGGTACTGGTGGAAAACGGTTGTAGTGGTTGTGGATGAGGTTGGCGGATAGATTGGCTGTGGAGCTGGACAGGGTGGCGAGGGCCTGGAATCGAGAAGTGGTTGTCTTGTGCGGTGTGCGGTGGGGTTGAGGTAATGTTTGATGTCACTGGAGAAGTTGAAAGGTAAGAGACGCCCATTGTGTTGGGGGCGTGGGATAGTGACCTGGATGGGGCCCTGTGTGGGCGGTGCGGAATGTGTGTGGCTGGTGGCATGTGATGAAGATCGATGGGCTGGGAGATGTGGTGGTCCCACCAACCCTTGGCCCAGGGGTTGACACACACACACACACATCTCATGCCTCACTGTCGTGATCCCCCTTAATCTGGTTTGATCTCTGAGACCACGCCGCCCAGGCCCCAGCGTAGCCTGACAGGCATCAACAGTGCCCTTGCCCGGGATAAAGACCTTCTTCTTCAAATCCATCAGCCTAAGTCCGCTCTTCTTTCGGCACACCCTTCAGTGTCACGTTCTTCAGCAATGGCAAACGTGAGGTGGATTTGAGGGAACTCTCCTGAGCAACATGTCCAACAACTACACACATGGAGTGACAAATGGGTGCATGTGTACTAGAATAAAAAGAACGGTAAAACCACGAAACTGACAACCAAACCCATTGGGCCAGGGGAGTGTTCCTCTTCGAAAGCACTTTCTTGTTAGATTTGCTCGTCTAGTTGTAGCCGGTCTCCCCTTGTTCGGATGTGGCCATAGCACGGATCCTCAGTTTTCACCTGCAGTCACTTGTATCAGGTCTTGCTCCTTCCGAAAACATCACGAACTCCACCGTTTAATTACTGATTATACTTCCAAAGAGGTGAAGTATCCGTGGGCGAGCTCAGCTAGACTGCAGCTAAACTTCAAAGATTGCCAAAAATTGTGGCAATGCTGGGTGATTGTACAACCACACACACAGAGCTGGAAAACTCTGTTCCCGGTCTGTTCCCTGCCAAGAGTAGCTGTCATGCCACTTCCAGAGGAAAAAAACAACGCAAAACAGCGGTTTTTGTGCGAACTCACTTGTAGATGGGTTAGCAAGAGAATCAGTGAGATCCATGGAACTGACACAATATGTCATCAGAAAGTTAGGACCACCAGGGGACCAGGTCCACGCAGGCCTATAGACTGCGTCCAAAAGGCATGTGGAAGTCATTGGTGGCGAAGCAGGGGGTTCACATCCAGCTGTTCAAAACGATTGAATACACATCTGGTCATCAACGTAAACATGGAGAATGGACCTTTCCCAAACTAGCTTGTTCTCGGAACGATCCAATTTCCATGTCTACGCGAACAAACAGTAGTACAATGATACTTTTGCTTTGCTGTCTGAAGACCCTTCAATGTATCGCCATGACCGTCCTAACCAGAGTCTCTTGGGTGTATTTGTCAAGTATTCATCAAGAATTCAAGAAGGGCCCTCAATTTTTGACCCGCCAAGGAACGCAAATGTGTTCAACATCTTTCGAGGGGCTGCTTTCACCATCCCTGGCGGGTTCTTTGTTCTGCAAACTGCAAACCATCTGCAAAACCACCCATAAGGCCCAACGACTTTGGGTACAAAATTTCACACCAGAACAGAATATCAGCACCTCTTGTTGGTTGATCGATCCTCCTTTTGTGTTTGTCATCTAAAACAAACACCCAGTGTTTGGGATGTGCATCCTTGTCGTTGTCAGCCAGAATTATTGGGAGGGCAAACCTGGATGTGGACGTTCAACACGGCCTTATCATTCTGCAGCCAGGCGATGAGTCTCTACTATATAGATTTTATGAAATGGTCAAAAAGGTAGAAAGGACTTTGACAAGTACTCAACATATTGTTACATTCCAATGCATTCTTACTATGCCCTTGGACGCGTCCTCCCTGCTCTGCGCGCCCTTCTTGCCACGAGCTGAACCACCCAGGAAGCCCCGCAAAGATGCGGCGGGCCTTACGGTATCGACCAGTCACGTCTGGAACATTCAAGACACCCTTTCCACTTCCAAGTTGAGCGACTGTTCTCTGAAAACTTGGAAAGCCCGCAGCATGAAACAAAGAATATATATTTTTGTCAAACAGCAGTGGTGACTTGCAGAGTGTTTTCCTTTGCGCACAACGGTGAATGCTGCAAGGCAACATGGTGTTCTTAGACATTCGAGGAAGGGAAAAATGAAAGGAAGAAAGGCAGGAACAAGAATGGCCTGAGTCCGAAGAAATAAATGAAGCAAAGGCAAGAAATGAAGCACGCAGCAAGAACTGTTTTGACATGTCCAAGCTTTTTGTTTTTTATACTTCTCTCCCGTCTTTTCTCCTCCATTCTTTCTACTAGTGCCCGAGAATATACTTCCAAAATATTAACACACCCGTCCCTGTGGCACTCCTCGGTGGTACATTGTTCTCTTTAGTCTGTGGCACAGGCAGGCGCGGTACTTGGTGCTCTCCAAGGGGTCGGATGTACGCCCGTCGCTGGTCGCCGCAGCTTTGTTGGTGTGATTTGCGTGGCAGGCGCGGTGCTTGGTGCTCTCCAAGGGGTCGGATGTATGCCCCTCAGGTCGCTGGGTCGCCGCAGCTCGCCACCAATTGCCACCCACCAATTGTCACCAACCAATTGTCACCCACCAACCACCAATTGTCCGCTCTGTGTCTGGTGAAGTTGTCAACATGTCGGGTTATCCGGTCCTATAATTTGTGCCCTTATATACATGAAACCATTTAACCATTTGTTGAATTGATCGAGGGCCCTCAGTATTTTTCTACGCAAGACAGGCCGGAGGACAACGCTCCACATTTCCAAAAGATCTCCCACAGCAATTGGACAATTTCCGATAAACATAGCCAGCTCCGGATACCACTGATTGAAAGAACCGACCTAGAAACTGCTGGTTGCTAACTGCAAGTGAGCCCTTTGGATCTATTAATGGGATGAGGTCCGGTCGACACCAAAACGCAATGATACCTCAGTACAACAGAGACTGCCAAGAGTGGCCACAAATCCCATATTTGCAGTACGTTCCAATCACCACTGCACGCCACTGCTAACCATCACATCGATTCCTCAAAGCACTCCGTCCGCCCGCGACGGGCGCCTCTCTCTGATGGCTTGCAACAACAGCGCCTCGGAGGTGCCCGCTATTCGCGACGATTGGGGTTGAGCAGCCGGACAGGCGGTGCCCCTATAAGGATGCCGGATGAAAAAGCAACGCCTTTACATGCCTGTAAGCTTGGAGCGATGCGGCTGGTAATTGTGGAAGTTCCTTTCTATCTACAGAAACAAGCCTGCAATCACATGGCGGTAGGAGACTTGTTCCTTTTATTCAGGGTCCTATAGCATATGGATTCCGGACAGGAAAATGACTTCGCAACAGTCCCGAACTAGTCCGTGGTTTGCTTCACATCTCAACTAAGCAGGAGCCACATTCCCTGCAGCCCGATAACATCTGATGGCAGACTCCATGGATCTGCAAACCTTCGAACACCTAAGACAAACTGTATGTTGGTCTTGGCGATGCTTCTGCTTCCAGCAACTTTCCCCGATTAGTTGGCCATCATGTCAGCACTGTATTGCAGATTTTGCAGTGTTCACGAGTTTTTTGCTTTTGGGACATGCATGCATCCCTGCTCAAAGCCTTCATGAATTGAATCAATCAGCTTTCTCATGCTGGCACCAAATAGGCCGGCGGCACAAAAACAGCCTGCAAGCCACCCACATCCCATCGTCTGAGGCTGCAACAATCCCCAAGCACATGAATCCCATCGATCCCATCGACGCCAGGTGGCATTCATCAAGGCTTTCGGTGCGCACATGGGTGGGGGTTCCTGCGGATGGACAATCTTGCACTGGGTGACAGGAGATTGCTAGCTGTTCCAAAGCAACAGGATTTCTACGAGAACCGGAAGACTTGCTCTTGCTAGTACTGGGAGTGTAGATCTTTTGCACGTAGATGTTTGTGCGGTTGAACCCTATGTTGGTAGCTTGAGAAGCTTCAGTGGCAAGACTGAAACCAATCATCTTTTGTAGGCCGGCCAACTGCTAACAAAAAACTCATGGCTTCTACAGGGAGTTCTCTCGAAGCACCACTACATTCTCATGTTCCGAAAGCTGGCCAAAGAACCATACGGACTGCGCCAGCCCCGCTCTGAGGCCCCACAAATTCAGCTGCCCCAGCTGCCCCAGTACCCGCCACAGTGGCACCCTGTGCCTTCGCAGTCCAGCAGCTTAAGGCAACAGCCAGGTTCTCGAAGTTTGCCACGCAGCGTACCCTGTCGTCCATTCAAGGAAGAGGATGCGATCTACCACATTTGCGTGAAGACAAGACTTGACCCAGAAGCCTAAGCCCTGCGCACAGCCACTTGCAACCAAACCCAAACCCAGGTGAACCCCCCAAATTGGCCCGCAGACCGACTCCCCTTGAACGCTCACAGATCCCGTAACTTGCCTGAGGAGAACTTTCACCGTCTCAGGATCTTACTGCGTTTGCGTGAAAACAAAGCTTGCCCCAGAAGCTCCTGAGTCAGGTGGACTTCCTACATAGTCCTACATTAGATCTCCGCGTTTGGCGTGGAAACAAAGCAGATCCAGTGAAGGCAGATCCGCGACGGTGGAGGGTCCCACAAGAGAGTCCTACAAGAGTGCCCCACAAGGGTGGCCCACGGATAAGATTGTCCCACGAGAGTGTCGCCTACAAGAGTGTCCTGCAAGAGTGCCACCTGCAAGAGTGTGAAACAATGTTTGGGCTGCTTGTTTTCGACTGCATGTGTGGATTCGGGTTCGTGGTTTGGCGGCTGACCCACTGGCCATATTCTCTGATCGTTTGCAACCTACAGTTGCAGAGTATTCCTCTTTGCCCACTCGCATTAGGCTTGGCAAAGCAGCGAAGGAGATGTCTTCAATCTCTGCAAGAATTTGGTGGTTGCAAACGAACGCCAAAAAGTTATCATTCCTTAGTGACGTGCGCCCACTTTAGTGTTGTCGTGTCTTGGCACCCCTTGCAAAAACAATGATGCACCAATGCTGCACAGCAGCACAGAAAGCTCCATCGGCGGTATGTTCAAAGGGACACTTCTATCGCAAAGGAATTTCCCTGATTGTCCCCTGTGATCTGTTCGGTTCCATTGCTTCCACGCCAGAGTGCCTCAGGACCAGAACGGCAGTGAGTTCCAGCCCAGGGTGCCCATCATGTAGTTGTAGCTCTCCCATCCACCGATGCCCACCCCATGACCCAGCGATAGGTGCACGCTTGGGAGAAGATGGAGGGCATTGGAACATGGGTGTGAAACGTCTACTATGCAGTTTCAGCTTCATGTGCCTTTGTTTGTCTATGACATCCTCACAATTCCCTAACATCCGGGTGTAACACCTGGCCACCACGAACCAACGAACCCTCCTATCCCCAATGAGTTTTAGGCAATCTCCACTCCGAATCCTGCTGATAGGGAAGCCCACTAACCTTTGAAAGGCGTTTTGGGGCTTCCAAGTGGTGATTCACATGTCTATTACTATGTCTATTCTATTCTATTCTAGGTTGGAGGCCATCGCTTGTAGGTCGGAGGCCATTGCTAGTAGCTTGCTTTCCTCTCTCCTGACGCTGGGAGTTCTCCTTCTTTTCCGACGCCTCAGCATCTCTAGGTAGGGCTCGCACATCTCCGGTGCCTCGGACGTCGCGTCCGCGACGGCTCGCAGCCCGTGGGCTGTGGGGAGCGAAACAACGACGCCCTTGGCGTAATGGGGAGGGGGGTGATTGGCAAAGGGACTTCTGCCGGAACTCACTGCTGAGCCACTTGCTCTTGCCAACCGGATCAGTATACAGTATTCTCTCCTAACGAAACTTGATGCATTGGGAACTTGAGAAGTAAATGATTGTAAATTCCAGGTGAGACCCGCAGTGATGTGAGGTCTGGGCAGAATTGATTGGGCGCTCTCGCTTCCATGACCATTCTATTTTTGTGCGCGTGAGGAGTCAGGGGGATTTCTAGATTAGACATTCACGGGCAAGGCCAAGACTTGATTTGTTCAATCTTATGATGAAAGCTGACCAGAATCTCAACCTACTACAAGTATGTCGACCCTATTGGGTTGGGAGGAAGATAGAGCTGTTCGTTGATGAGGTCCATTGCTCCACAAGAGCAAGCAAACATGGACACATGACACAAATAGGATTGGCAACACTACATACATGAATATACATAAATATCCATTCAGGCAGGGATCAAAGACATAGACTACTTTCCCCAAACATTTGTCTCCTCTCAATCCGAAGCACTGCAGTTCTGTGGTTCAGAAGGAGCTCCAAGTCACAAAACAGGAGAGTATAAAACAGGTACCTCTGGGAGCACACATTCCCTGAATGCAAGCAGGGCTGCATCGACCATCATGAAAGGCATTGACTTAGCCAAAGGAGTTGCACAGTTTCAAAGATGTTTCTTAGTTCTGAAGCTCGAAAGTGTCAAGACACTCTCTCAAAAGTTGTATTTAGTTGATCAGACTTTTGCATGTGAGGTGAAGCTAGCTTGGACACCTTGAAATTCGTTCTTTCAGTTTCATCTTGGGGAGCAAGAGCTTGCAAAGATCCGGATGTAAGATCATTGCAGTTTGCTGGTCCAGAACGGCACAAGTCTCAACCAGCGGCCTTGAGGGAACCCAACAAACTTGTGTGTTTCAGAAGCGTGCCGGTGTTTCCGTGCTTGAGGATCTTCGGACACGGCAAACACATGATGGTGGGCAATGCTCTTCAAATGTATCATGAAGACCACTCAATACTGCGTCTTGTCGTCTTAAAGATGTCCGAATGTCCTAAAGATCCAAGAGCACGATTGCGAGTCTGCCAGTGCTCAACCAGCAGTTTGTTTCTCACAGTGCTCGTGGCTACACCTTGGGCTCCGGCATCCACATAGGGCAAGGCAGCTTCGCCTGCGGGCAAAACACGCTAGATGATGGATGCTCCTGTGATCCCACAATGATGGAGTCCTACCCTTGGCGGAGTGGGTGCATTGAATTGGCGGTTTGGAATTTGAGGAAGAACCGGTAGTAGACCTTTACATGCCTAGGAATGCTCAGGATACTGACATGTGTTGATAAATCTATGTCAACCGTCATCGCGACAAACACTCGCCATAGGCGTGAACAGCTCTTTGATCGGTACCGTAGGTGATTAACCTTGATATCTTAGGCCTTGATGTTCCGTGAAGAACACGTTCTAGTCAACAATATGACAAGATCAACATGCACAGTTGCCGGCTGCTTTGGGACCCAATTACATATCAACTGTTTGAAGCAGCACGTCCAAAGAATGTTGCATACTCTCCAGGCAAGCAAGTCCTTTTTCTTATGATAAACCAATGAAATCGAACCCCAACAAGGACGTGATCAAGCCCCATCAGTGAGTTAGAATTTGGACACTTCGGCCTTAGAAATTGTGTCTGCTCAGTTAGCTGCAACAGCCAATGATGGGACAGTAGGGCCCTCCGAACCCTCAGTTGCAATAGCGGACACTTGAACTTGAAAAACAATGCTGGCTGGCTGGCTGACTAGATCTAGAGCACCAAGAAATCCATTCAAGAACTCCTGCAAACCAAGCAGCGCAGCTGAATCTGGTACCACTCTGCAAACACCATGACCACCAACATGCTGGCCTAGTTTAACCACGTTCTCCTTTTAGCACCCTGAGCACCCTAGCCCCATCACGAGACCGTCAAAAGGATTCAGATCCATGAATCAATGCCTCAAGCGACGACCTAAACATTCTATGGACAAACGCAAACCAGGCATACAGAATCGCACGGTTCGCCCAATTCTCCGAATGTTGTGTTTGTGGGCGATCACATCTTTGGTCCAGGTCACCTTTTGCCACTGTTGCTTATCACCAACCGACCGATGAACTGTGCCCAGACACCTACAATGGGCTCGAAGGCTCCACGTCGGAAGAAACTGCTGAGCCGTTGGCCGTTGCCTCAGTCGGATGGGGAAGCGTTGGAAAGAACACGCGAGAGCGGATTTGAATATTGAAGAGAGGCAAACCCCTAATAACGAAATTGGGGTCTTTAATTGTGAAGCTCGTTCGATTGCGAAGCTCGTCGATGGATGGTCTCGATGGTGCCTTTCAACATCAAAAGCACCCTGAAAAATCATAGACCCCTGCTTTGCATCAAGATGTCTCACTTGGATCACGTAACATCTGGACCATAGATTGAAAGTTGCGTCGTGGACGTCGAAGAGCCGCTAGAGATTCACATTCAAGTTCCTCACGGAACCCCTCCCCAATAAAAGACCCCCGTAGATCAATTTCAAGCCATTGGAGGTTATTTAAAGACCTTCTTGGCTCATTTTGGGGCCTTTGGAAAACCACTTTCAGGGGTCTTTGCCCCTGCAGGCGTCATCAAAAAGACAGCTGTCCACCTCCCCTTTCAACAAAAGACGTTCCCAGCTACATGCACGATTCCCAACGTCAGTTCCCCCGGTTCCTGCAACCACGTCAAGACCAGAGGTGAAAAAGCCGGCGGCTTCCTTGATTGCAAGCATTAGATGATCTATCAATCTTGGTGGAAGGCAGGCTCTTGGTGCAAAGCAGGATTAGTAGCGTGTCATTTCGCAATTACACAACTGATGTTCACACCTAAAATCTTGATTTCGTCATGGAAGTGTGACTTTCGTTATTAAGACGTACCCTGAAGAAGGAGCGAGCTGGAGATACTAGCAAAGTTTGAGCAAGGTACTTCTCTCCAAATCACCTCCGCCACCAATCAAGGTAGGATCCAAAAATCCATGCTCTGTGGGCAAATGGTCTTATGCCAGAGGATTCATAAACCTCCTTCATCCCCAGGTCGGAAGGTCCCGTTTTCCTTCATCATGTTGAATCAACTCCATGTGAGGCAGGAGGGATCTCAAAGACTGAATCTTCACACCAGGAGAAACGTCTTCGGCCTCCCTTTAAAGAATCAAAAGCGACTCGGCAGCATCTTTTTTCAGGGGTGGGCTGGACGAAATCAATTTAGAGAGAACATGACCAGAATAAGAACCTGTTTGGGACCCTCTTTGAGAGCTTGGAAAGCTTTACTTTTTTGGATCCCCTTTCATTGTTAGGCTTGATGCTTTTACAGGTATTCTATAAACTTTGGGCCTCATAAAATACCTTGAAGGGCTAATTTACTATAAAGTGCCAAACTGAGTAAACAACATAAAAGCTGTAAAATAGGGTAAGTGGATTCCACAAAAAAATTGCACCACAAAACAGCAGGCCTATACAATGCCCATATCGAGTTCACCATAGGAAATGGATCAACAAATGCCTTGTCTATAAAATGCACAGTGAGGGTCCCACTGCCAAAAAAAAGGGCGAACAGAAAGGCACAAATGAAGAAACTACAAAGTGCCTCGCAACATCGCAGAACTTTGTCAAACATGGCCAAAGGTCCCACTTAGAGGATAGGTCATAGGTCTCTAAAAAGAGTCACAGGTAAAGATTTACAAGAAAGCCTGTAACTGTGGGATGGCTTCCAGCTAGTTACAAAGCCAGCTAGTCTGTAAAATGCGGAGGGCAGGTGCAAAGGACCTAACCCTAACGCCAGCAGGCCCATCAGAGGCATTTTATACACTACCATGGTGTCAAGTACGTCTGGATTGCTTGTGTCTATATACACGCCAAAGGCCCAAAGACCCCCCAGTGGTCTCTAAATGTTTCTGATTCGAAGATTTGCCCCAAAGTCTCCATGTAGCCAACCAACACTGCAAGAACAGCCAAGCTGGTGAATTCGAGCTAACTACAAAGCCTGCTAGGTCTATACTGAATGTCTTGAATGATTAGATAGTCTTTTTACCTTTTAGTTGGAAAAAGGATGATGAACATGTCAAAGAACATTGACAAAACAGTGTAGCTCATAAAAGGACCTTGTTGGGTCCTGTACTCATCTACCACTAAAAACCCTCTTGCCTATAAAATGCCCTGATCATGTCTCCGTATCAAATCTAAGAAGAATCCAATCTTTCTATATAGTGCCGGTTGACTCTCAAAGCATCAAAATCTTTAATGTTTATCCAATTCCCTCCAAAACACAGCAAGATTCAGGCTGTGTCCCAGCCATGTTGCCTATAAAATGATGGTCAAACTTGGCATACATCATATAGGGTAAGCGCATCGGCATTTTATAGGCTAACACCGGTGGGGGGATCTTTTTTGGAAAGGTTTAATCGGTTTAAGCTTGGAACTGCCCTGAGCTCAGAACCAACAAAATGACCACGGTTGAGGCTGCATGCTTGCCACCTGCTTGGGTGGGATGCAGCAACTGCAAGGCCTGCGGAAGTCATGCTCCCTGCTAAACAATGTGCCTTTAACTGAATTATCGGAGCGCAGTTGATATGGCAACTGTGTCGTGGCCTAAGTTCAACAGGCCCAGCCAGTCCGGCTGTAAATCCTTGGCTGGATCCGTCTGGACAGCACATCGGCCCAATGATTGCCCTCGCCTGCAGCATGTGACACCTGCAGGTGGGGTCAGTGGGGTCCACTGATTGGCCCTTGTTGTCGCTCGACTGACTGACGAAGAGAGACTCAACCCACAGTGCAATCTCGTTGTAAGTCTTTCTCTTGGCAATCCGGAAACACAAGCTAAGAAACGCGTCCCAGTGCAGCGATCTGTTGAGTGTCTGATCATTAAACGAAAATGGCAAGTGCTGGCAAACTGACATCGAAGGTGGCGGGGTGCAAAGAGGTGTCCGCTCGCCCGCAGCAGTCACTTTCGGCAGCATCTGCAGCTAGGAACAATGTCCCTGCTGTTTCTGAAAGTGGAATGGGCTCTTGGCTGCCCTTACACGTCTTCCAGTGGCTGTGCTAGTTGTCATAGGGATATCATAGCATCTTGGGGGTGCATTCGATCCCGTTCATGGGGGCATTTGAACAACACCACAACTTTGACGTACTCTGACTATTTTGCACTCAAACTTGTCCTCAGATTGGAACCATACCTACGTAAAAACATCAAAACACTTGCACATCAAAGTCCACATCACCTTAAACTCCCACAGATTTAGGCATGTTTAGGCCAAAGCTGAGGGTGTTGCAACGAAAAACCTGGCTCCTTCACCAGGTGCGACCTTGATGACCCGACTTTCAGCCAGGGCACCTGCGGAGCTTGGCACCTGGCCGGCTGTGGGCACGAGATCGGCCCTCGCTCGACCAGGGGACCAATCCGTGGAAACAGTTCTTGGAAGGCAAAAAAACGCATCAACCAGTGGTGCGCTGAATCATATCTCATTCGAATTTGAGATGGGCTGTACATCAGCGACGATAGCCGGGGAAACAAACCCTTTGACAATCAGCACATTTGGCGGAACGCCATCCCAGAATGCAAGATCTGCTTCATTTTGACCCGAAAATCTAACCAGGGAGGGGTCTCCACCTTTACACCTGGGATGGGCTTTGGTGTGCAAGAAATCCTCCAACAACGGTCGGGCCAATACAAAGGGCACATATGGATTGCTCTCAGAAGCCCTGGACCCCAGTTCCAAACCCTTGACTTTTGTTTCACCCTTCATTTCGGAGACTTGTTTGGCCTCGGACACTCACCACGCTCTCACCTCTAAGTCGCTCAGCCAGCTGTCGTTCTCCCGGAAGACGCGGCAGGCCTCGGTTTCAGGATCGCGACTGGACCAACGAGCCGGATATGCAGAATTCTAGAAACAAGAAGCTACTAGGAACAAGTGCCACGCTACTAGCAACAAGTGCCTTACTGGTAGTAACAAGAAGCTATTAAGAGTATTGAAGATCTGCAGCAGAATCATCTGCTTTCAAACGGAAAAGGTGTCGATGTCCGTCACAGCCAAAGGATGATTTGCGGATTTGCGGTCGTCTACACGGGTTGAAGACCACCTTGGGTACAGTGGAAGCTTCCACCCATTCTGCATTGTATGCATATGACGGTGTGGTGTAAAGGGTTTATTGTTTCAGCATGAGGGGACCACGGACCACTGGATCATTGAAATTGAATGTTATAGCCTAGCTGGTGCGGCAGCGAGTCATGCTAGACACAGGCCTTGCAAGCCACTCCAGTATGATCTCAGCCACCACTTGATGCTTTCCTGCCATCCTTGATGATGCATCCTCCTCTCTTGGCCAGGATTGATCCAGTTGGAATATGCTGGAACACCCACCTTCGCCTCAGGCTGCGCGGGCATCTAAGTTCAAACACTTTGATCAAGGCCACTGAGGTGCCGGTGGCAACGAAAGCTTCTCGGAAAATTCATTCGTCTGTGTGAGCAATTCCTGGGACGGATGAAACGCCATCTGTATCGTTCTCCCAGATGCACAATGCACAGGTTGTATCGATGCTGGAAGTGCTCCTGGATGTGGAGGTCGGTCAAATCAGATGCTGGACGCGTGATGACACGCAAGTTCTGGAACTGAACCGCGCCACTTTGGATGTCCGATACCCAAGAGTGGACAGGTAAAGGCCTGGCCTGATCCGTGGGACACTTCGAGGGCGGCGCCCTCAAACATCGAAGGAATGTCGCCACTGCTCCAGCGGCCAAGGAGCCGCCCTTTTGAGCCGCCAAACGAAATGGGTGGCCCAAAGGATGTCGTGATCTTTGCTGCAAAAGCACGCTCTAAGCAATCGTCCGCTGCTCAGGGAGTTCTCTCAAAAAGTGATCACAGTCGTCGCCCCAAATGGTCTTCTTTCTCCAAAGATATCATGAACATTTCAAAACCACTCATCCTCTATCAAAGAATTGGTGTCACAAATCGACAAAAGGTCGATTGATCCTCTGCTCGTAGCATTTTCCAATGTGCTCCCCAAAATGATCGACCCACGTCGTTTCGCCCGAGCGGCGTGACGCCGGAGGTCAGCAGACTTCGCCAGGACCTGCCGAGGCGCTGGAGTTTCACGTCGTTTGGGGCACCATGGAACGGTCTGGAGTTGGTCCTATTTGTGTGGGACATCAGGACTATGACTAAGAAGGTGGGCTTTGTGAAGCTTTCAACATGATGGTTGAGGCAAGTGCCCTTTCGTTTCTTGAATCTAAAGGTTCGGGAAATCATCAATGCAAAGCAAAACATGCATATATTTAATTTGACATCTGGATTACTAACCCCTCTAGAAGGTTTCTTATTTTCGGGCGGGTCAGAAGGTCGCAACATGTTCAGAACGTCAATCAGAGGAGTCACACACCAAGACTAAATCCAACGATTCAATTTCTTCATGAGAAGGGAAGAAAGGCTGTTAGTCTTTCAACAAGTATTGCCCAAACCGGTTGACCAAAGCAACTGGGAGGGTTGGACCTACCTTTGAAAGGCGCTTAGTGAATATTGCAGGACAAAGCTTGACCAACCGGGGGTTCCAGATCCTGTGGCAACATTGTTGCCATGTTGTGCTGTGTGAAAGAAACCATACTAAACAACTCTTCTTCCTTAGATCCGTTCCCGCCGCGGAAGGTCTCGCTGTTTGCTGTGCAGCCACATGGACTGCCTGCAAAGCCACGGGGGGGGATAAACATGAAAAACACTAAGCTATTGCTTTTGCAGCCTGAATGGAGAGGATGACAACACCCGTTTCCCCCAGATGGTTGGATCATAAACTCCCTGAACGTCGCCCCAAACACTCCAAGGCATCCAAAGCCTGCAGTTGATTTACACCAATTGGACTCTTCAAAGCTTGTGAGACCTACTCCTTCCTTTGGTTTTTAGTTTCACCTTGCTGTCACACTGACCTCCAAGCACTTTGGCACTTGTGAGACGACTTCCACTTCCTGTACGGTCTCGACGCACCTCCCAGAACTGTCTGGAGACCAGTCGCTCCTGGGCGAAAGTGAGACACCATTGGGTAGCCCGGTTCAACTGGGTTCAACGACTGGAAATCGACCAACCTCCACCAGAATAACAAGGTTTCACGTCCGTACGGGCCCCCGTCTTCGTGTGGGCAGGCCCATACGAAATGGCGTTTCGAGCGTTTCAAAAGTCGAAAAAAGTTGTGGCGGCCTTTCTTCAGCCGTGGTCGGCACGCTCTCAGGTGTTTCGCGTGTGGTGGCGACACACCCACTGATACACTCTATTCACAGCCGTGGGTTCACCAATCCTTTGGACCGGTTCTTGCCTTGTGGCGGGATGAATTTCATCCACAACCACAGCCGATCTAGCTCATGGATGCCAAAGATCATCTGCTTCGAGTTGACCATTGGCCCTCTTAGTCCATTGACTCTTCACATGCTTGACGTGTTTCACAGTCAAGTGCTTCGAAAGCAGCGGCCGACCATGCAAGTGCACCATCTGCACACAACAAAGAACCTGCTCGAACATTCCGAAGCAAGCCTGAGGTCACTCTCTCAGCACATAAAAAGTCTTTTACTTTTACACCGAGAATCGCGTCCTCCCGCGAACCAGCGGCCCGAGATGGTGTCTGCGGCGCGCTCTTGTCTGACATCCGGCTGCCAAACTCAAAAAAACAACGCCCGACGAACACGCGACTCGACGAAACCACGAACCGACGAAAACACGAAACGACCCAAACACGAACCGACGTCATTTGCCCCCCCCCATCCCCCCAACCCCCCCTGAATGACTGTTGGA
>CAXIVM010003042.1:181918-232828 GCA_964035705.1 Porites rus | reverse complement strand
TCCAACTGTCAGGTTCCATAGATTCCCATAGATTGCGTATCAGGGCGCTTGCAATATCCTCTAAACTCCCCCCTGATACTAACCTCATTTTTTTGACACCGTCGTTTGGTTTTGGTTGATAGTTTAACTAATTGGGGGGTCTGCTATTTCTAATTTTGTTTGTTTTGCAAGCCTCGTTTGGTTTATTGATCAATTGAATTGTGAAACACATCACCTTCCAAAACCTCACTCTGGATTCCATGGAGCTTGATATTCGGGGGGCCGCTTCCACTTTTTGTTGAAACCATTCCGTTTTTTCTACTTGAGGAGACATTCCGTTTTTTTCTACTTGAGTGAGGATTGTTCCTATATTATATTTATATACACGGTATATATTAAGATTGTCATATTGAACTTGGAAGAATGGAAGAGAGTAGCAGTTTCATCCTACGATGCAGAGATGGCAGGCTATGCCAACCATTCGACACTGCCTGAAGAAGGGTGCCAAATCAGTTGTGCTTTGAGCCCTCCTCAGATTGTTGTTTGGTATTGCAAAACTCTTCTCTTTATATTCTTTAAGTGTGCAATGCGCAGAGCTACTGAGGTTCACACCTGGGCAGACCAGATGGGAAAGTCGTCGAGTTCTTCTGATTTGTTTCTGTCTGAGGACACCAGCTGAACCCTGACACTGCCAGGAAGTACTCCTTGGCGCCTGTTGCCAAAGCTGTGGAGAGGAGCAATTGTCGTGTTTTGTTTGGTATTTTGTAGATCACGCTCAGCTACTTGTACAATTGTACAATCTAGTTGAACAACTCGGGAAAACGCATAAGAGGGGATGGCCACAGGCAATCTTTGCGAGCCAATTAGGGAGTATACTGCAAAAGAGGATCTGCTTGCCCCAAGGCCAGCAGGCATGAAGCCAAAGGGTCGAAGCCAGGAATAGCATCAACCACAGGAATGTTGCAATTCTCCGACACCTACCGACCTCCAAAAATATGCCTGAAGAGACTTGTCTGGGGACTATTCTCGGAGGACCAGTGACTGGAAGAAAGCTAAGAGTTTTGTTCTAACCGTTATATATTGTATATATACACAGATTAAACTGATATTGTCTTACAGGACATTTCGTCACTGAGCAAAGCCTGAAGCAAGTGCAAGCAATGCACAGGTGCCCTCGAAACCTCAGTGGGAAAGAAGCCTCAACGAGAAGCGGAACAAGGTCCATCTAGACATTGCGGGCAGAGAGGTGTCAGGTCTCCCACAGTATGGTTCCACTGTGGAACCAAACCAGAAAGTTAGAATCCGTGATTTCCCTATTCAAGCAAGCGCTTCCACACCGGCCACTGGAAGTCTTCGTTGGCCACAGTTCCAGTGATGGTCTTGCAGCCCCCTGCGAAACTGCGTGAAAACTATAACCGTGTGGCAGTAGTTGCGGAGCCTTTGAATCCAAGGCGTGCGCACACACACTTAGATCCATGCTCGCAAGAGATAAATCAGTACATCACTTGATTTATTTTAAAAATTAAAGGAAAACACGCAGGTGGTGTCTTCGTTGGCCGGAGACTCCCCACCTGGCTCCAGCCCCCTGCTGACTGCACAAGGTATCGCAGTGATTAGTCAGACCTCTATTGTGAATTAGACTTCTGTGGTTTTTTCCTTGGAGACAGGAAGTGACACACACACACACAAAAAGCCGTAATCGGTGCACCCTGAAATGAAAGAAAGGTTCAAAAACATGTAGCAAGTGGCATGGGGGCTCACAGTGAAATGAACAAGGACATGCATGCATGCTATCAACTCTCATGCGCAGAACGTGAAATGGGTCCAAAGATCAAAGGGTTTGCTCGGCTGCTGATTCTGGGAATGTGGTCGTTCTCATGCGTGCTGCGGAGTCCGCAGATGGACACTTCAGCTTCAGGAAGTGTCTCAGAGGAGGCGGCAGCAGCTGGGTCTTCCGGAAATGAAACTCTTGATAAGGAAGGATCAAAAGCAGCTCTTTGAATGGCTGCTGTGACGCTTTGATCGGTGAAGAGTGTGATGGCGGTTGTGGTGGAAAGGTGGATGGTGGTGGCGTTGGTGTGCCCTGGAGAGGCTTGGCTGCTGGGGCGGTAGATGTTTGTTGCTATGTGGGACGGCCGTCCTGGCTGGGTAACGGTGGAAACGGTTGTGCTGCATGAGGGGACGTAGTGGTACTGGTAGTGGTACTGGCAGTGGTGCTGTGCCACTGGTGCTGCGGGGGCCGCAGATGGACACTTCAGCTTCAGGAAGTGTCTCAGAGGAGGCGGCAGCAGCTGGGTCGTCTGGAAAGAAATGCAACGAATTGATTGAGTTGAGAAAGCAATAAAGTGAATACTTAGCCGCGCGAGTGAATACCTAGCTGCATGACGTGGCAAACAGTACAGTGAATACATTAGCCGCATGGCGTGTCATTCTGGGAAGTTTCCAGCGAGCCCAGCGGCATTTGAGCAGCAATCTCGAGAAAGGACGAGAATCCAGTGTTGATCGCGCAAGACGAGTAGCCTGTGAAAAATCCCCCTTAAGGGTCTATGCTCAAAGCGCCCCGAAGGGATCACACAGCACACCACAGTGGGGCGATGCTGCGGCGCACACTTAGATCCATGCTCACAAGAGCTAAACCTGTTTGGAAGTTCCACTCTACATTACCTGCTTAGAGCGCTGCCTGAAACCTGAGAAGCAGCCCTGAGAGGTAACGGCAAGGTGAATAGGTCCGAAACAACATTGTGTACATCATTTGATTTAAGGAAAACGTGCAGGTACGTTTACGCCCAGGTGGGGCGTGTCTCCGTTGGCCGGAGACCCACTTGGCTCCGGCCCCCTGCTGACTGTACAAGGTATCGCAGTGATTAGTTAGACCTCTGAATTAGACTGCTGTGGTCTTTTTCCTTGGAGACAGGAAGTGACACACTTATTGCCCACTCACTAAAGATAATGCATGCTGAACTGATCGCCCCAAGCCGTGAAGAGGCCTTACTAAGTTAAAAAATGGCCTAGGTAAAACTAGGTGGTATGTAAGGCCGTCCGATCAACCTAGTCAGAAGGAAAACCAAATGGGTAATGAAAGTCTTAACGCAAGTACGTCGCTGGTCTAACACTGCAGAGAGCTTGGTTAAGTGGAGCTCTGCAGGCCTGCTCCACTCCCCTCTTAAAGAAGAGCAAAATTCAAAGGAATCCCTGTGACTCCAAGGGTTTCACACACACACGCCTCCGGTTGCATGTGTGCGCACAAACAAAGACAAATGAATGACGACGTGAAAGGAGGACAAGACAGACCAGGTGTATGTCCATGTGGTTGCAATGAAAAGACAACAAGTGACCAGGGACAACCGATGAACCCAATTCCCTTGTAAAACCTAGGCGACCTCAAGCCTGGGTTTAAGTAAAAGTGCGCGCATGCACGAAGGGCCGGACAGATGAGCGCGCAAGAGAGACAAGGAGTAAGATGCCATGACATGAAGGCAGAAGGGTATGAAAAGAAAGGGGAAGAAACGAAGTATGTAAAGGGGAAAGAAGATGAAAGGGGAAACCAGACGGGAGGGTCGAAAACCAACTAAGCCAGCCAAACCTCATTGAGAAAACCGAGGTGTACCTGACCCCGTTAACATTGTACACGATGTATGTACACCTAAGGCCCCAACAGGTCTCAATGGACCTTAAAGAAGCTTTGACCGCTCTGGTCACCTTGTGCCATGCCAAAATGGCAGGCGCTTGGACCGTTACGGTCGCCAAATGGCGCGCCCGAAAGCATCCATCAAGTCTTGGCAAATAACTTTGGCTTAAACCTCCGGACAAACCCCCGTTCGACGGGGCCACAAGAGGCACTCCTCGGGCACACCCTGGGCTGGCGAGAAGCCAGACGCACTCAAGATAACGCGCTGAACTGATCGCCCCAAGTCCTGAAGAGGCCCAAGCGAAAATATGGCCTAGGTAAAACTAGGTGGTATGTAAGGCGGTCCGATCAACCTAGTCAAATGGAAAGCCAGCGACTCGACAGCCTCGATCGACGAGTGCAGACACAAATCGATGCAACGGCCAGTAGCTTGTTGTAGGGACCCATTGGGTAATGAAAGTCTTAACGCAAGTACGTCACTGGACATCTCCAGTGATACCCCCAACTCAAAGTGGAGACTCCAAGGCGCTACCCCTCTCCAGGTGACCCTTGTTTACAGGAGAACAAACATCACATTGAATCACTTTTGAATCATTTAAAATCCTTTTTGAAGCTTATAAAATCTTATTCGTGCACTTTTTTGCTTTAAAAGCGCAAAAAGTGATTTCAAATGCTTTGAAAATGCAAAAAGTGTATTTGTCACTTTTGTTTCTGAACGTGATGTTCATTAAAAGATCTGACAAGTAATGCTTTAATTTACTGTGTTTGAAAGTCAGCATTTCATTGTCGTCCTCATTTTGTTATGAGTGTTTTTTAGGAAAAGGAAGAGGAACAGGAAGAGGAAGAGGAAAAGGAAGAGGAAAAGGAACTGTAAAAAATAAACATAAAAAAGGAAAAGGTCGAGAAAGAGGAACCGGAAACAACAAAATGGTTTGATTTGGTTTGTTGATTATCTATCTATTCTACTGGCTTTCTGTGTTTTTACAAAATTTTGTAACCTGGTCAAATCTGATCAAACCTGATCAAATTTGATCAAATCAGATCAAAACCATGGTTTTGATCAAATTTGATCAAATGTGATGGGATTGCATTTTTTGTAAAAACCCTTATTTTCCTGAATTAAAAAACTTTGTCACAGTTTTAGTCATTAGATTGTGTTTCCTCAACTCTCTTCGCCAAAAATTGTCCACAATTTTAGTCATTAGACGTTGTTTCCTCAACTCTCCTCACCCAAAAAATTTTGTCCACGGTTTTATATAAGCATGTAATTGTGTTTCCTTTTTTCCCAATGTTTTGTCCACCGTTTTAGTCATTGACTTTTCCCTTAACTTCCCTCACCAAGTTTTATTGTCCACAGCTTTAGTCATTAGAAGTTGCTTCCTTAATTTCCCTGGACAGGGAAAGGAAGAGGAAAAGAAAAAGGAAGAGGAACCGGAAAAGGACAAGGACAAGGAAAAGGAAGAGAAAGAGGCAAAGGAAAAGGAAAAGGAAAAAGGAAAAGGAACAAAAAGGGAACAGGAAACGGAAAAGAGAAGAGGAAAAGCAAGAGTCAGAGAAAAGGAAAAAAGGAAAAAGAAACGGACGAGGAAAAGGAAGGGCACAAGGCAAAGGAAGAGGAAAAGACACCACATATTTTTTGGGTGAAGGACAGTAAGGAAACAAAATCTAATGACTAAACCTGTGGACCAAAAATTTGGTGAGGAGAGTTGAAAACAAAATCTAATGACTAAAGCTGTGGACGAAAAATTTGGTGAGGGAGGAGAATTGAGGAAACAAAATCTAATGACTAAAACTGTGGCCACTTCTTTTTTGGGTTTGAAGGAAAGTAAGGAAACACAATCTATGACTAAAACTGTGGACAAAACAAGATGGAGCCCACGAACCCGAATGCAAACACGTTCGAAAAGCTACATATGTCCAAATGACACTCTTGTAGGACACTCTTGTGGGACACTCTTGTGGGACACTCTTGTGGGACACTCTTGTGGGTCACTCTTGTGGGACACTCCTGTGGGACACTCATTTGGGACACTCTTGCGGGACACTCTTGTGGGACACTCTTAACTCTTGTGAGACACTCTTGTGGGACACGGTTGCGGGACACTCTTGTGGGACACTCTTGTGAGACACTCTTACGGGACACTCTTGTAGGACACTCTTGTGGGACACTCTTGTAGGAAACTCTTGTGGGACACCCTTACGGGACACTCTTGTTGCACACTCTTGTAGGACACTCTTGTGGGTCACTCTTATGGGACACTCTTGTCGGACACTCTTGTGGGACACACTTGTGGGACACTCTTGTGGGACACTCATACGGGACACTCTTGTGGGACACTCTTGTAGGACACTCTTGTGGGACACGCGGGACACTCTTGTGGGACACTCTAGTAGGAAACTCTTGTGGGACACTCTTCTAGGAAACTCTTGTGGGATACTCTTGTAGGACACTCTTGTGGGACACTCTTGTAGGACACTCTTGTGGGACACTCTTGTAGGGCACTCTTGTGGGACACTCTTGTGGGACACTCTTATAGGACACTCTTGTGGGACACTCTTGTAGGACACTCTTGTGGGACACTCTTACGGGACACTCTTGTTGCACATTCTTGTGGGACACTCTTGTGGGTCACTCTTATGGGACACTCTTGTCGGACACTCTTGTGGGTCACACTTGTGGGACACTCTTGTGGGACACGGTTGCGGGACACTCTTGTGGGACACTCTTGTGAGACACTCTTACGGGACACTCTTGTAGGACACTCTTGTGGGACACTCTTGTAGGACACTCTTGTGGGACACTCTTACGGGACACTCTTGTTGCACACTCTTGTAGGACACTCTTGTGGGTCACTCTTATGGGACACTCTTGTCGGACACTCTTGTGGGACACACTTGTGGGACACTCTTGTGGGACACTCATACGGGACACTCTTGTGGGACACTCTTGTGGGACACTCTTGTGGGACATGCAGGACACTCTTGTGGGGCACTCACACGGGACACTCTTGTGGGACACTCTTGTGGGACACTCTTGTAGGAGACTCTTGTGGGACACTCTACTCTTGTGGGACACTCTTACGGGACACTCTTGTTGCACACTCTTGTAGGACACTCTTGCGGGTCACTCTTATGGGACACTTTTGTCGGACACTCTTGTTGGACACACTTGTGGGACACTCTTGTGGGACACTCTTGTGGGACACTCATACGGGACACTCTTGTGGGACACTCTTGTAGGACATGCGGGACACTCTTGTGGGACACTCTAGTAGGAAACTCTTGTGGGACACTCTTGTAGGACACTCTTGTGGGACACTCTTGTGGGTCACTCTTGTGGGATACTCCTGTAGGACACTCTTGCGGGACACTCTTATAGGACACTCTTGTAGGAAACTCTTGTGGGATACTCTTGTAGGACACTCTTGTGGGACACTCTTGTAGGACACTCTTGTAAAACACTCTTGTAGGGCACTCTTGTGGGACACTCTTGTGGGACACTCTTATAGGACACTCTTGTGGGACACTCTTGTAGGACACTCTTGTGGGACACTCTTACGGGACACCCTTGTTGCACATTCTTGTAGGACACTCTTGTGGGTCACTCTTGTGGGACACTCTTGTCGGACACTCTTGTGGGACACACTTGTGGGACACTCTTGTGGGGACACGGTTGCGGGACACTCTTGTGGGACACTCTTGTGAGACACTCTTACGGGACACTCTTGTAGGACACTCTCTTGTGGGACACTCTTGTAGGACACTCTTGTGGGACACTCTTACGGGACACTCTTATTGCACATTCTTGTAGGACACTCTTGTGGGTCACTCTTATGAGACACTCTTGTCGGACACTCTTGTGGGACACACTTGTGGGACACTCTTGTGGGACAGTCATACGGGACACTCTTGTGCGACACTCTTGTGGGACATCCGGGACACTCTGGTGGGGCACTCATACGGGACACTCCTGTGGGACACTCTTGTGGGACACTCTTGTTGTAGGAGACTCTTGTGGGACACTCTTGTGGGACACTCTTGTGGGACACTCTTGTACGAAACTCTTGTGGGATACTCTTGTAGGACACTCTTGTGGGAACTCTTGTGGGACACTCCTGTAGGGCACACTCTTCGTACGAGACTTCCTCAAAAACTCACATGTCAAAGTCTGCAAAACGAACGTTTCGCACGAGACTTCCTCCAAAAGTCCAGCGGAAACACCCATCGGAGCACACACATCACGCAGCCCTGCCAAGCAGTTTCGCGATTCCAGCCCCTCCAAACGACGCCCGCTCACACGCCAATCCCAATGTGACAGCGACATTCACCTCTACCACAACTCACAACCTCCCGATTCCCTGCGCCTGCCACGAATCTTTCCGCGTCCACACGTCTAACGCGCGCAAAGTACTGCGCCTGCCACGAAATGTCACCTCCGTCACACCTCGCAACCTCACGACTCCCTGCGCCTGCCACGAGAATCGCACTTCCACACCTCAAAAGCCGCACAAAGTACTGCACCTGCCACGAAAAGTGACAATATCGTCTCATGTGAGCTTCAAAATTTGCACCACACCACACGTTTGGAATGATTTCGACCCGTTCTGAGCACACTCCCATCCACCAAAATCGGCATTTCAGCTGAGACTTGTCACGAAAACAGAGCGTCGATGCCACACCCTGAAACGCAAATCCCAATGGCACAGCCACATCCAACGCCCCAAAAACACGACTCTCCAAACGCTAATCCCAATGGAACTGCGCAGCAATCTGCTGATCTCACAAAACGCTGTGCCTGTGCAGCGAAACGCATGTGGTTTCTTGCGCGGCATGTCGTTTTCATGCAAATCACAATGGAATAGCGGCGCAAACTGACACGTCACTTGCAAAAGCTTCCCCCAATGGCAGCGCCTTAGCGCTCTACTGCGAACGGTTGCGAACGGTTGCGGACGGTTGCGAATGGTTGCGAACGGTTGCGAACGGTTGCGGACGGTTGCGAACTTAGAACCAACGGGTCACGAACAAGGCTCTACCCCCAGACCCCCAAGAGTTAAACGAGGACCCTTCGCTACGCATTTGGGAAAATGTTTGGTGAGGAGAGTTGAGGAAACAACATCTAATTGCTAAAACTGTGAGCTGGAGCTGGAGCTGGATACTGGAGCTGGAGCTGGAATACTAGTTGAATACTGTTGGATTTTTTTGTCCCGAGCTGGAGTTGCACTTTTTTGCACCTTTTTCCACTGTTTTTGCTTTTTTTTGGGGGGGGGGGCATTTTTTCACTTTTGTGCACTTTGTGTGATTTTGCACATGTCAGATAAGATTTAAACTGATTTCAAACTGATTTGAGCTGATTTCAAACTGGTTTTCAACTAAAAAACGCTTTGGTGCACCATCGTGACACCAAGACAGCCCTGCTGGGTGGCCCAGTTGTCCTTCTGGTCTCAAGATCAGCCTTCAAACAATTTTTCTCCGTGCTCTGCGCGGAAGAGGAATAGGAATGATCAAAGTATGAATCAAATAAACCCTGAGCATCGGCTATTGATTCTAATCACTAATAGTGGAAGTTTTTGATTTGATATTGATCAAAGGAAGTTTAGTGTACGAAACTTCCGTGTTACGGACATTCAAGAACTGTTCATACAGCACTCATCCTACACCACTCATCAATACACCACTCATCATACACCACCACTCATCATACTCATCATACGCCACTCATCATACACCACTCATCATACACCACTCATCATACACCACTCATCATACACCACTCATCAGACACCACTGTTCATACACCACTCATCATACACCACTCATCATACACCACTCATCATACACCACTCATTAGACACCACTCATCATACACCCCTCATCATACACCACTCAGTAGACACCACTCATCATACAACACTCATCATACACTAGACCTCCATGTGAAGATTTCGTGGCAGGCGCAGCACTTTGTGAACCTCCATGTGCAGGTTTCGTTGCAGGCGCAGCACTTCATGTGAACCTCCATGTGCAGATTTCGTGGCAGGCGCACCGCTTTGTGCCTCCATGCGCAGATTTCGTAGCAGGTGCAGCACTTTGCGAACCTCCACGTGCAGATTTCGTGGCAGGCGCAGCACTTTGTGAACATCCATGCGCAGATTTCGTGGCAGGCACAGCGCTGTGTGAACCTCCATGTGCAGATTTCGTGGCAGGCGCAGTACTTCGTGAACCTCCATGTGCAGAGTTCGTGGCAGGCGCAGCGCTTTGTGAACCTCCATGCTGCTCCGAACCTCGACGGGGAAGCTTTGCGGAACGGGTCATGGTCGGATCATTCTCGGATCATTCTCGGAACGTCCCTCCATTGTGATTAGAGTTTTCATTTGTTTCTTGAAGTGCAGATTTCGCGGCAGGCACAGCGCTTTGTGAACCTCCATGTGCAGATTTCGTGGCAGGCGCAGCACTTTGTGAACCTCCATGTGCAGATTTCGTAGCAGGCGCAGCGCTTTGTGAACCTCCATGTGCAGATTTCGTGGCAGGTGCAGCACTTTGTGAACTTCCATGTGCAGATTTCGTGGCGGGCGCAGCGCTTTGTGAACCTCCATGTGCAGATTTCGTGGCAGGCACAGCACTGTGTGAACCTCCATGTGCAGATTTCGTGGCAGGCACAGCACTGTGTGAACCTCCATGTGCAGATTGCGTGGCAGGCGCAGTACTTTGTGGACCAGCACTTTGTGAACTTCCATGCTGCTCCGAACCTCGACGGGGAAGCTCTGCGGAACGACGGTTGCGAGACGGTCTCGGGGCATGGTCGGATCATTCTCGGATCATGCTCGGATCGTTCTCGGAATCGTCCCTCCATTGCGATTAGAGTTTTCATTTGTTTCTTGAAGTGCAGATTTCGTGGCAGGCACAGCACTTTGTGAACCTCCATGTGCAGATTTCGTGGCAGGCACAGCGCTGTGTGAACAGGCGCAGCGCTTTGTGAACCTCCATGTGCAGACTTCGTGGCAGGCACAGCACTGTGAACCTCCATTTGCAGATTTCGTTGCAGGCGCAGCACTTTTGTGAACCTCCATGTGCAGATTTCGTGGCAGGCGCAGCGCTTTGTGCCTCCATGCGCAGATTTCGTAGCAGCTCCACGTGCAGATTTCGTGGCAGGCACAGCACTTTGTGAACTTCCATGTGCAGATTTCGTGGCAGGCACAGCACTGTGTGAACCTCGAGGTGCAGATTTCGTGGCAGGCACAGCACTTTGCGACCTCCATGTGCAGATTTCGTGGCAGGCGCAGCACTGCGTGAGCCTCCATGTGCAGATTTCTTGGCAGGCGCAGCGCTTTGTGAACCTCCGTGTGCAGATTTCGGGGCAGGCACAGCGCTTTGCGACCTCCATGTGTAGATTTCGTGGAGGCCCAGCACTGTGTGAACCTCGAGGTGCAGATTTCGTGGCAGGCACAGCCCTTTGTGAACCTCCATGTGCAGACTTCGTGGCAGGCGCAGCGCTTTGTGAACCTCCGTGTGCAGATTTCGTGGCAGACACAGCACTTTGCCGTCACTTTGCGAACATCCATGTGCAGATTTCGTGGCAGGCGCAGCGCTTTGCGAACCTCCGTGTGCAGATTTCGTGGCAGGCACAGCGCTTTGTGAACCTCGAGGTGCAGATTTCGTGGCAGGCTTTGTGAACCTCCATGTGCAGATTTCGTGGCAAGCACAGCGTCTGTGGAGCTGGAAGATGAGACTTTGTAGTGCAACTTTAGTGCGCGGAGTATCTGCGGAGCTGGAAGATGAGAACTGGCGACTTTGTAGTACAACTTTAGTACGCGGAGCAATCTGTGGAGCTGGAAGCTGGGAACTGGCGACTTTGTAGTGCAACTTTAGTGCGCGGAGTATCTGGGGAGCTGGAAGATGAGAACTGGCGACTTTCTAGTGCAACTTTAGTGCGCGGAGGAATCTGTGGAGCTGGAAGCTGAGAACTGGTGACTTGGTAGTACAACTTTAGTACGCGGAGTAGGCTGGGGAGCTGGGGGCTGAGAACTGGCGACTTTGTAGTACAACTTTAGTGCGCGGAGTATCCGGGGAGCTGGAAGATGAGAACTGGCAACTTTCTAGTACAACTTTAGTACGCGGAGCAATCTGTGGAGCTGGAAGCTGAGAACTGGTGACTTTGTAGTACAACTTTAGTACGCGGAGTATCTGGGCAGCTGGAAGATGAGAACTGGCGACCTTGTAGCGCTTTAGTACGCGGAGTATCTGGTGAGCTGGAAGATGACAACTGGCGACTTTGTAGTACAACTTTAGTACGCGGAGTATCTGGGGAGCTGGAAGATGAGAACTGGCGACTTTGTAGTACAACTTTAGTACGCGGAGCATTCTGTGGAGCTGGAAGCTGAGAACTGGTGACTTTGTAGTACAACTTTAGTACGCGGAGTATCTGGTGAGCTGGAAGATGAGAACTGGCGACTTTGTAGTACAACTTTAGTACGCGGAGTAGCTGGGGAGCTGGAAGATGAGAACTGGCGACTTTCTAGTACAACTTTAGTACGCGGGGCAATCTGTGGAGCTGGAAGCTGAGAACTGGCGACTTTGTACTACAACTTTAGTACGTGGAGTATCTGGGGAGCTGGAAGATGAGAACTGGCGACTTTGTAGTACAACTTTAGTACGCGGAGTAGCTGGGGAGCTGGAAGATGAGAACTGGCGACTTTGTAGTACAACTTTAGTACGCGGCTGAGTCATCTCTATTCTGTATTTTGCAAAATGCATGAACAATTTTGTTTCCTGCGAGACAGTTGACGGTGGTTGCTTCGCTTTCGCTCCATTGGTCGGTCCCAACTTGTTTTGTCAAAGAACATCGCAGCTCGGCGAATCAGCCTGCCACATGCCCATTTCCTATAGGTTTATTCTTTACTTCCGCCGCCGGCTTGCCCGGGAACTACTTGTATTGGTTTGAAATTTTCAATAACCTCAAGAAAGTGAAAATTCAGAAATATATTGATTTTGCAATTGATTTCCTAATTGAATTTTTGGGCTCAAGTGGGGTAGAGCTATGCGCAGACATCCCTTTGACAAAAAGGGGTGTCACAAAAGGAAAAGAAGAGAAAGAAGAAAAGGAAAAGGAAGAGGAAAGGACAAGGACAAAAGGACAAAAAAGTGAAAGACAGGAAGAGGAAAAGGCAAAAAGAAAAAGGAAAAGGAAGAGGAAAAGGAGATGAAAAGGAAGAGGAAAAGGAAAAGGAACAGGAAAAGGACAAGGAAGGAAAAGGACGAGGAAGAGGAAAAGGACAAAAGAAAAGGAAAAGGAAACAGGCGCGCTTCGCGCGCAAGAGTAATGCCACGATGGTTTTGATTTGAACAATGAACAGTGTGCCTTGATTTGGTGTCTGGGTATGAGTGCTGTTGGCAGAGTGCAGTTGTCTGATGATGATGACTCTGAAAGCTGCATTTCTAGAAAATTCATGTGATTCAATCTTAGCAGCCAAGTTGAGCGTTCAAACTTGTTCAATCAAACGTGCTGTTTATGATGGAAGCCATGGCAATCATGATGGTGACATTCAGTGTGGCTTTTGCAATCATCATGGTGGTGATTCACTTCTTCAATTCCTGTTCCATCAACATCGTTTACAATGAATGTTTATTTGATGAACCGAGCGCTGTTGGCAAAGTGCAGTTGTCTGATGATGATGACTCTGACTCCTGCATTTAAGGAACTCCGATGATTCCGATACGTCATCGTCACATTGGGGCACTGAGTCAAACCCTGGCATTGAAAGACTCCGGTCCAGCTACGCGATGGTCTATCAATTGCGTGAGCTTCAAAAGATTGATATAGAAGCCTTTCGCATGTTCTTTCAAGTCAGTGAAGCAGTGAGTAATCATCGGAGTCGAAGCTGAAGGGCACTGTGCCAAACTCTTCATTTGGATGTGAAAATAGCAGACATGTTTTTGTGATGGAGACTGGGCACAAGTTCCATGTTTGCTTTGCTGAATCAATTCTGATTCAGGTTGTTCACAGTTGTTGGGCAATGTGGTATTAAAAAAAGGTCTCTTTGCGACCTGTGATAGTCCTTGATAGTTTCAGTCATGTTTTGATTGCTATGATTCCATGTCATGGGACTCAGATGTGCAGCGCAGTAAACGGAATAGTGCACTTCGTTCGTGCCAGCCAGGTGAATCATCATGAAGATCAATAATGGATGCCCATGACTTGTTTGATGAGGTTGATGCTGATTGAGCTGAATGTCTTGTCACGTATTTTTCAATTTTAACCTAGACTTAAAATTGTGCCCTACTGCATGTTTGACTGAGTTTGATGTTGTTTGCAAGGGTTGGAATCCCTGCCAGCACAGTGCTCTTCAGCCAAGAACTGTCTAGAATTTGACTAGATTCAATAATTATTATACAACCCCTGCCAGCACAGTTAAAGCTTGACTACTTTCAACAAAAAATACTTTTCAACGCCTTGATTCAATACTAGACTAGTTGCAAAAACCTTACTTTGTCACAACCCCTGCCAGCACAGAGCTCTTCAGCAAAAATTCAAAACTTACTAAGCTAGACAGTTCAAGGATTTTCAACGAGGCCAGGAGTGATTTATCGCTAAGGAACCGTTTGTACTTAGTACATATTTCATTGTGTTTTGTAAGTTGACTTGTTGCTCGACTCGTCAACTTATCAAAAAAGGCTATGTTGAACTTTCATTTTGTCTGCAAGTTCACTGCAACTTCACTCGTGGCTTCACTCGTGGATGTACCCATGAAAACACTTTTGGTTCACTCATACTTTTACCCGTTGGTGAATTTTGTTCAAAATCATGTCTAATCACTTTTGGGTCATTTCTACTCTTATTTGAGTAATTCCTGATCATTTTAGATCTTATTTGTGACAATTTTATGCTTAAAACATGATTCAAAATGATCAAAGCAATTTCAAACATGCAAAAAAAGACTAGCCAGACTCGCCCTAAAGCCTCGCCTTCCGGACTCACCACTTTGATTTGGTGATGATATCCCCAAAACGCTGCAGAGAGCTTTGTTAAGTGGAGCTCTGCAGGCCTGCTCCACTCCCCTCTTAAAAGAAGAGCAAATTCAAAAGGAACCCCTGTGACTCGAAGGGTTTCACACACAGACTCAAGAACTCGCGTGCTGAACTGAATGCCACATGCCGCACGGCGACCTAGGTGACCATATCCTGAGACGTGTAAGGGGGTGAGAGAGAGAGAGAGAAGGAGAGAGGAAGGAGAGAGAGAGAGAGAGAGAGAGAGAGAGAGAGAAGGAGAGAGAGAGAGGAAGAGAGAGAGAGAGAGAGAGGAAGGAGAGAGAGAGAGAGAGAGGCAGGAGAGAGAGAGAGAGAGAGAGCGAGAGAGAGAGAGAGAGAGGAAGGAGAGTGAGAGAGCAACGGCGGCTGGCAAATTGTTCAACTTACAAGGGGCCATGGAGAAATGAGCTTTGGCGTTCAAGCAGGTTTGCGCAGTTGATCAGGTTGCGTATCCGAGGTCACCATAGAGCTTCGTTGGGCACAGCTCTATGGGCCTCCTCTACCCCCCTGCAAGAAAATGCTGTAGCGCCGAAAGGCGCCAAGGTTGACGCGCGCGCACACACACACGGACTTGGTTGCGGTTGCCACACACCAGCCTAAGTGAAAAGCCTAAGAAACCACCAGGGTGTTTATGTGTAACCTGCAAAGGCCTCCAAAGCTCACGATAAGATCCAAGGTGACTCGCCGATGCATTAGCCCTTTACAGCGCTAGACGATTACTGCAAAACACAGAAGTGGAACAGCTTGTCCATTTCGTAGGCTTCTCTCAAAGCAGGTACGTCAATCCGACGTCCCAGATTGATTTCGCAGACCAATGCAAGCGTCTTTGTTAGCGAAAGGGAACCAAAATGAAAGGGGACAGACCGATGAGCAACCAAACCTCATTGAAGAACTTGTTGTAAAAGCGTAGTTTGTTTGTAAGTTTGTGAGAGCGCCGCGCGCGAGGGAGGGAGAGGTAGGGAGAGAAAAGAGGAAAGAAGAAAAGACAGAGAAAAGAAAAGAAAAGACGGTGTACCCAGCTACGACGCAAGCGTCCAAGGACACACCGAGTGAAGAAGAGAAGGGTTCCCAGCTGTGACGAAAGCGCCCAGGGACACCCAAGCAAGAAAGAAAGGGGAAGGAAAGAAAGAGAAAAGGAGAGAGAAAGAGAACGAGAAAGGGGAGGGAAGAAGGGGAAGGAGACTGGTGTTCCCAGCTACAAAACAACGTCCAGCAACGCCCCAACAAGCAAAAAAGGAAGAAGGGGAGGGAAAGGGGAGGAAAGGGATTAAGGTCCCGGCCGCTCCAGCCATGTACGCCGCGCCAAACTGAGGCTGCTCAGACCGCTCCGGTCACCTAATGGCTTGCTCGAAAGCTGCCTACTTGTGCTCAATACTTCGTCAGGTCTTGACAAGCAATTTTGGCGTAAGCCTCCTACACTCGCTGCGAGCTGCTCTGTATCCGGGCAGGGATACGTTGGGAAAACAGGGGCGCTCGTCGGGCTCGCCCCGGGCTGGCATGAAGCCAGACGCACTTATGGAAATGCGTGCGGACTTGGTTGCGGTTGCCACAAGCCTGCCTAAGTGAAAAGCCTAAGAAACTAGGGTGTGCATGTGTAACCTGCAAAGGCCTCCAAGGCCCACGATAGGATCCAAGTTGACTCGCCGGTGCATTAGCCCTTTACAGCGCTAGACGATTCCTGCAAAACACAGAAGTGGAACAGCTTGCCCATTACGTAGGTTTCTCTCAAAGCAGGTGCGTCAATCCAGCGTCTCAGATTGATTTCACAGACCAATGCAAGTGTCTTTGTTAGTGCCAGACTTGCATGGTCCCTGGCACCCCCGGATTTAGCCTGAAAACAAGACTCAAATGTATGTGAGCGCAAAACGGACAAGAAGGAGAAGGCATGAGAAGAGGGCAAGACAAGACAAAGGTATGTGGCTGCGATGAAAACAACCCAGGTGCCTGGGGACAACCGATGGGCCAGATCTCCTTAGCGACCTAAAACCTGGTTTACATGTACGAGTGCACGCGTACGCTCAGGGCCCGACCAATGTGTGCGCAAAAATGAAAAAGATGCGATGACCAGACATAGTTAACAACTTCACCACATGTTAACAACTTCACCAGACACAGGAGGGGACAATTGGTGGCTGGTGGTTGGTGGTGGTTGGTGGTGGTTGGTTGGTTGGTTGGTTGGTTGGGTGGGTGGGTGGGTGGGTGGCGGGGTGGGTGGTGGGGTGGGTGGTTGGTGGTTGGTGGTTGGTGGTTGGTGGTGGTGGTTGGTTGGTGGTTGGTGGTTGGTCTTCTCTGGCGCGACCCGGGGCATCCAATTCACTATCGAAGCCGGGCATCGCTTCCTTTGGAGAGGAGGCGGTCAAGATCTCTTCACTTGCATGGCCGATGTGGCCGAATTGTCTTGCTGCACTGCTTCGTCATCAGGCAACTTCACAGTATTGAAGCGCACCAATTCACGAAGGAAATTGGCATCCACGTTGCCCACTGACACAAGGCCGAGATGAGTGTCCACTGTGACCTCGCGCAGCGGCGCTGGCGACGTGGCAGGTTGAACTCGTTGTCCGGTGGGGTCATCAGAGCGACAGTGGGCTGAAGTCGCAGGTTGGGTCGAATGTGTCGGCGCTCCATATTCCACGAATTGCTGGAACTTGTTCTCCCGCAAAGTAGAGTCAGTGAGCGTTTCAGGGAAAACCTTCTCCATAACCACGGCTGCGCTCAACACCAAGTCGTGATGGACGCCAGTGCGTACATCCAACGACCAAGTCCTGCGCCTGCCATGCAAGTGGCAAGGCTGCGGCGACCAAGCGACGCCAAGGCGTACATCAGACCCCTTGGAGAGCACCAAGTACTGCCCGCGCCTGCCGTGCAAATCACATTGGCAAGCGACACCAGGGCATACATCCCGCGCCTGCCACACCGGCAGGGCTGGCGACCAAGCGACGCCAGCGCGTCCGTCCAACCCACCAAGTACCGCGCCTGCCACGACCAAGCAACACCAGCGCGTGCGTCCGACCCCTTGGAGAGCACCAAGTACCGTGCCTGCCACGCAAAACCCACCGGCCGAACCCCTTGCAGAGCACCAGGTTGGTGGTTGGTGGTTGGTGGGCTTGAGGCGGGGGGAGGAGGAGAGGAGGAGCGGAAGCCAAAGCCCCCACGCGTCAATGTTGGGAAAAACATGAAAAAAGAGGAAAAGTCTTTTGGGGGAATGGATGACAAGAGAAGTAGGAGTGAGTGCTGCGTGTGCATTTGAGGCGGGGACGGTCCCAACGACCGCTGTGGTCTACCCTTGCCATGCCAAAATGGCGGGCTGCTCTGGTCTGCTGCGGACTGCTCACCCTGACGCGTCAAGGTCCGGGGTTCAAAGGCCCAAAGGTGCACCGAGTTCGTAAAGTTCAAAAGTGCAAAGTCCAACTCACAAGTCAAAGCAAACGTGACTGCAGTGAAATACCCGGCGCAACGGCGGCTGGCAAATTGTTCAACTTACAAGGGGCCATGGAGAATTGAGTTTCGGCATTCAAGCACGTACATGCAGCTGATCAGGCTGCATATCCTGAGGTCACCATAGAGAGCTTCGTTGGGCACAGCTCTATGGGGTTCCTCTACCCCCTTGCAAGAAAATGCAGTAAAACACGACTAAGGTTAAGGGTGGAACCTGAGTGAGTGAGTGAGGGCGGGAGTGAGTGAGAGAGAGAGAGAGAGCACGCGCAGGAAAGAACGGAAGGACCAGAAAAAAACGGAAAGAACACATCGTCCCGGAAAAGAGAGAAGAGAACAGTGGTAAAGTCAAAAAGGAAAAGAGAACAGAAGCAGGGTTCCACTTACATCCATTTACCGCGTACGTGTCCAGGGACACATCAAACGAAGCAGAAGAGAAAGGAACAGAAGGTATTCTCAGCCATGGCCCAAGCATCAAAGGACGCAAAACGCAAGGAAGCGAAAGAGGGAGAGAAGGAAGGAACTTTAAATGAAAGAGCGGACCCCAGAGAATTTGCATGCTTACTTTTGGACCCTGCTGGGTGCGGTGTTATCTGAGCACAATTGAACCTCCCGCCGAAAAAACCCTGGCAAGAGAAACCCGAATCTCATTGAATCCACACTCTAAATTGGATGTGTCCCAGCGCCCAAATTGACCGAGCGCGTTTGCCCACCCACCTGCACGTGCAACAACCCGTGCGGAGCTGGAATCCGCATGCAAACCTGTTGAACGCAATCACCACGAACATGTAGCAGCACGTTTGGTAGATCGGTAATTAGAAACAATAAGCTACTAGTAACAAGTGCATCGCTTCTAGTAACAAGTGCCTTACCAGAAGTAATAAGCTACTAGTAACAAGTGCATCGCTTCTAGTAACAAGTGCCTTACTAGTAGTAACAATAAGCTATTAGAAACAACAATTAAATTAGAAACACTAAGTTACTAGTAACAAGTGCATCGCTTCTAGTAACAAGTGCCTTACTAGTAGTAACAATAAGCTATTAGAAACAATAATTACATTAGAAACAATAAGCTACTAGTAACAAATGCATCGCTTCTAGTAACAAGTGCCTTACTAGTAGTAACAATAAGCTATTAGAAACAATAATTACATTAGAAACAATAAGCTACTAGTAATTTCTTTTTGCATACGGTAGGTTGTGGATGCCGTGCGCCGCTGCAAGTTCAAAACAAAGCGGACAATTGCAGGAACACATTCTTGAGTCCAAGGTCAACCAAACCAACGAAAACAACTGGCGCAACCCCCCCAAGTTGACTTCCAATTCCTGAAAAATGTGCCAGGATCCTTGAGCAAGAGGTTCTTTTCTTGAAGGATTGCGTGGGCAGCGAAGTTGAGGCAAAGGTGTTCAATCGTTTGACAGAGTCAGCTTTTCTTTTTGACAACGGACGTGAGAACCACTTATTGAACCTATTGCTGGAATTTGGAGTCCAGGCAGCCTGTGCTGATCCTGCTGCCGGTTCTGTTATTTTGCTCGAAAATCTAAGTTGGGACTTCAGACATCGTTGCACAGACATGTGCGGGGAACATGGAGAGTTTTCAGGATTTCACATCGAAGAAGAAAGCAAGAATGAAGCAAAGGAAAAGGCGAGGCGCATGCAAACAAAACATAACAAAGAGGCAGCAAAGATCCACACTCTCTTTGCAAATGCTAAGGCTGACCCCGACAAGGTTAAGGATTTCCGAGCCTCCTTGGTGTGTGTCTTAAGAGTCCTAAGTCATCATGCAACCCTTACAATTTGAATAAGGCAAAACTTGGAGATGTCTATGTGAACGACGCTTTTGGCACAGCTCATAGAGTCCGCCCAACTCAGTTTCATCCTACACCATTCCTAGTTGCTTTCTTGGTGTCCCCTGTTGAGTAAGGCACATAGCAGCATGCTTGGTGAGGGCTTTCCCATCAGAGTGGCTGGCTTTTTGATGGGTTTGCGCCTCACTTTGCCGTTCAAGCAAACCAATCGAAAGGGGATGTATATTTTTCCTCTTTCTGTTTGCATGTGTTTTTCATGAGGCAAGGAGTTGGCCTCATTTGGCAAGGCCTGAATGACCAACAAAGCTGTGGCCACTTGAAGTTCGGACGTCACCAGGTCTTGAACAAACCACGCCGACCAGTCCTTGCAATTCTTGGTGGTGCCAAGGTGATTGGTGGAGGGTAGAGAAATGTCAACAGGGTGATATCCAAGCATCAGAATCTGACATTAAGGTAAGCGACAAGATTCAGCTCATCAAGAATATGCTTGACAAGGCGATATAAATAATAAATACCACAGTTTTTGCTTTGATTCGTCTGGCCTTTTTTTCTACCTGACAACAACCGGTCAACGAAGACCAACTTGCCGCGATTGTGCTTCACACTTAGAATCCACAAGAAGGAACATCATGCTTTTCGGCTTGTCAGGTTGACATTATGATCATTGGAGGCGGAATGGCCGGGACCCCATCTTCGTCTCTGAGTCAAATCAAAGCAACTTGTTGGCGGGTGAGGCCTATACCTTCCTCAAAGTCAATGATGAAATGGAGATTGGCAAATCCTTGTTCGATGAGGTGTGCTTCTTGACACATGTGAGTCATGAACCTAAAGTCCTAATCTCTATTTACAGGAACACGTTTGAATGCTCGCCATCAAAACACTGCTTTCCATTCCAGTTGAAACCAACGCAAGGCATACTGTAAGGCCAGGGATGTGTGGAGTGTTGGAGTGTGAGGAGGGCTCAAAGATTGTGCCAGACATCATGGAGAAGGTTAGGACGCCAGGGGTCTGCATGATTTTGTTTGTAAGGCTGACAGAGGTGGTGTTGCATTTGTCAGGCGAAGGAGAAAGGTGTCATGAGCTCAGAGAGCAAAATGCAATTTGTTCTTGACCAATTATGTCACCACAAAAAATGCCTACTTACCCTGTAGATACCGAGGCAGCCATCAGGTTGCACTCCTATCAAAGGTTTCATTCATTCCTTTGCCCTTGGCTATATACTCCACTTTTGATACTGTATCGATCTTTTTGGCATGGCTGAGTCCTCGATGGGCGAATGCAGTGAGTAATAGGGGGTGTCGGAGGGGGTGTGGTCGCAGGGCGTGAGCCCAGAGCCTGATGGGGGAGAGCGAAAGAAAGAGGCGGTCCAAAAGATAGTGAAAATGTATGTTTTTCGGGGTCTTGGTGACGCGAGTGATGCAAATGACGCTGAACAGTGCATCATTAGCATCACAAAGTGCCCAGGAGACTATTAAAGTGGTCTACTGAGGCGATCACTGCGTTGCTTTCAAGCTGATAGGAAAGGAAAGTAGCGCTTTGACTTTCGCTGCTCTAGTAGCTCAGTTGAAGTCACCCATTGCAGTCACGGTGCTTGACCTAGCTTCTCTATGTAAGCAGATACACTAGTCCCCCCAATAGAGTTACCACAGTCTAAGGAAAATGTTGGGGGCTCACTTTTTTGCATGAAAAGCAGCCTTGAGCCGGAAGGCTATGGGCACCGCCTAGAACTGTAAATGTCCAAGGAAGCTGGACACTTATGTGCACGAGTATGGGAACCAAGCATATCCTATGACCAGTGACAGTGGATGGAGGTTGGTAAAGGCTGCCTTGTGCATATAGGCTCCATCATATCAAACCTGAAACTTTATGTGTGTCTGCTTTCTGTCTTCCCGTGGCCAAAAAACGTATGCAGCTTAGACTTCACCCTGAAGCAATAGCACAGGAGGTGAGGCTGATGAAGCATTTTCCGAGAACGAAGAGATGAAAATCCAGGCGCGATCGTTCATCAATGCAGCCGAAGCTGGATACCAGACTCTACAAGAGCAGGCTCAGAATCAATTCATGGAAATGGCCATGAACCACCGTCAACAAATCGCTGGACTTGAAATGATGCAAGGTCAGAAAGTCTCTTTCCTCGAAATGAACTTGGCGCAGCAACAGCATGCATCTATGGATTTTCAGAGGCGGTTAACTGAAACGGAATCTGTACAGGCGCAACTACTGAAGGAACTTCGCGAATTGAAGGGACGAAAGGACGAAGTGCCGAAGGGACTGCCGAAGTTCGCGATTCCATACCGAAGCATGAAGCACCACTCACAGGTTTATCTCAAGCCGATGATGTCCGATCTTTTAGAACTGCTGATCTGTTCGGTACTCCATCCATGAAGTCTCAACCCGGAAGCCTAACGCTACAGTTTTCCAACCGGTGAGTCCATGGAATGATGGGTATGGATCATTAGCAGCAAATGCATTGTCGGGCAACTTCGGTAGGGGTGGACCAGGGAACGGTGGTGGTGGACCGCCGGGTGGGGGAGGAGACAATCCTGGTGGAGGTCGTTCATCAGGTGACCCAATCAACCCTGGGCGACCAGGCATTCCGCTTCTCAAGATTCCCAAATCGGGGGGTGGACCACCTGGTCCTCCGGGGGACGACAGCGACCCAGACGGGGGAGATGATTTTGAAGATGATGACGATGAACTGACGGACAAGGCTCTCATGAAGAAGCTCAAACAGGTTTTGGGGGGTAAAAGTAGTACCACGAAGGAAGCAGACCATATCAAGATACCTTCCTTTCCACAGCCCGAGAACTATCGCAATTGGAAGATTAGGGTGAGGGATGCGGTGAGGGCCGCATCTTCCAAGCCCGACAAAGCATTCTTGTGGATTAACAAGGTTTGGATTGAAGGTCAAACTATTGAAGGTCTTGCGAGTCCCGACGGGTTCACAACCCTCGATGCCAAGCTTCTTGCCGCACTGTCATCCATCGCCACAGGCCACAGGTGAATTCGCACGCAAAGTTGACACATTCAAGGAGAAAGAATCCCAGAAAGATCGTCCAGTACGGGGGAGACAGGCGTTGCTGATGATGCGCGAGTACTTCAGTACCAATATCAAACATGGCGCCACTTATTCCCTCAGTGATCTGTTCAATGTGAGAATGAAGGGCGACAATCTCAAGACTTTCTTGTCGAACTGGGATTCAGTTACCACCGGTGTTACCCATTTGCCTGAAACTACTGTCCTGGAAACCTTATTCTACCAACAAGTGAAGAATCACAGGGCAATCGCCCATGACATTGAGGAGTACCACCGGGCCGAAGAGGGAAGTTCAAAGCGTTGCTATCAATTCCTGTATGACGCTGTTCGCAGACATCTCATGAGGGAAAGGCTAGAGGACAATCGGGGACGGATCGCCGCTAGTGTTGGAGGTGCCAAGACGTCCGCTCCTGCTGCCGACGCGCGCACACCGTTCACCCCCAGGGGGTTTTGTGTTCAGTGGAACAAAGGGGGTTGTAGCAAGGAAAACTGTCCATTCAAGCATGAGGTTCCCAAGAAACGTGAGAAGAGTGCAACCAAGAGTCCAAGGGGGCGCTCACAGTCAAGAGGGAAAGAGAAAAGGGACACCTCCAAGATTGCGCGCAAGTTTTGGAAGGCTGGACGCTGCAAGTGGGGGGACAAGTGTGAATTCTCCCATGAAGGTCAACAGCGACCCAGGAAGGCCACCCCTGCAAGATCGCCTTCACGAGACTCTCAAAAGAGTGACAAGAGCAAGAAAGACAGACGCAGAAAGAAGAAGGGAGACCGATCTCAGTCGAGGGGCTCCAGTGGTTCGCGTAAGTCTGGAGGCTCCAGATCCTCCAAGGCTTCTCGTGGTTCGAAGGGCAGTGCAGGTAAGTCCACTCCCGCGGCAGTTTGTCTGGTTGCATCCATGCTCGCATCCGTCGTCGATGGTCTCTCGTTGAACGGTCCTACGTCCATGTTGGATCATGTCGGGATCAACGTCAGCGAGAGCCAGGCGGCCTGGGAAGGCGAGCCATGTGTTGCATGTCCAGGTGTGTCATTCAACCTCAAACCTGATATCACGAAGATTCATGCTTGGGGCAGATTAGATCCTTTTGTTTCGGAACCATCCAAACCGAAGAAGACTTTCCCAGCTAGCTATCAGACCAAGCCCAACATTCAAGCAGTTGACGATTCAATATTGTCAGCACGCATGCTTCAGGGAGCCGTTTCCGGTTGGCTGAAGGGTGTCAAAGCAGCTTGTAGGCACATGTGTGATTCAGACTTAGGTTGTGACTCATGCATTCCTGCCGACATTGTTGCAATGCCCGCATCCTCTCCGAGAGAAGTCAAGTACTTCCACCATTCGCACGAGGACTGGATTGCAGACACCGGAAGTGCTCAGGACCTGTTGACACGACATGACATCCCTGATGAGTTCCAATATCGATCGGACCGGCCAATTGCTATCATAACAGCTAATGGTCACAGTTCATCAAATTATCTTCAGGCTAAGGTGTACAATGACACGTTGAGTTGCAGGTTTGATCCATATCTGCTCGAGTCTACGCCGCCGGTCATGTCCGTGGGCGTGAGATGTGTTGATCAAGTGTATGATTTTATTTGGAGATCCGGCAAATTACCCTACTTTAGGAAGCCGGACGGAGAAAAGATAGAGCTTCTGGTTAGGGATTACGCCCCCTACATTCCTGCCAGGGCAAAATCAAATGCCAGTCCATGCACTCCTCGCTCGACTTTATCCTCTACACTGGCTCCGACGTCTCTTCATCCCATAGCCCCTGGACCTGGTACAGCTGCTCCTGCTGAACCGGCATTGGCCTCGGGTGATGACGGGATGAATGCGTTGAAAGAGAGCCCAGAGAAGGATGAAGCGGGCCGGAAGGCTACGCCGGAGAAAGAGAAAGAAGCACCGAAGGGCAGTGCGGACTGGAAGGTCTCGCCGATGGATGATGTTGATGATGATGCTCCGCAGGTACCTGCCGAAGGTAACTTGGACAGGAATCTGGGAAAGGGGATATCATTATTGAAGGAAGAGGCTAAATCACTCGGGCACCTGGTGAGCCATCACCCCAAGAACCCATATTGTGACGTTTGCAACAAAGCAAAAATGAGCAAGCCTCCATCGTATCGGCGGGACGGGTCCTCAATAGTTGAAGCCAAGAAATTCGGTGATCGCATAACTTGTGACTTTCTCATTACCGGTGATGAATATGAAGTGGGAATCGATGAAGAGAAGTGTGCATTGATTGTCAAAGACATATACTCCAACTTCATGTATGTGTATCCCAGTGCTAGAAAAAGTGCCGAATCGGTCATCCTGGCTATGAAACACTTCATTTCGAGTGAAGATGAGGGAGGAATTTGCTACTCTGACAATGCTCCTGGATTGATCAATGCCATGAAAGAGCTAAAGTGGAGACATGTACTGTCAAAGGCATACATATCCGCCAGCAATGCAGTAGCAGAAAGGTCGATCCGAACCGTGCTTGAAGGAACTCGTGTGAACCTCTTGCAATCCGGTCTCAATCATGGATTTTGGCCATATGCTGCTCGTCATTGGTGTGTCATGAATAACAACCTGTATGCACTAGACGGAACTGCCTCCCCGTGGGAGCTGAGATTCGGAGAGCAATCACCTATTAAGCGTTGGCCTTTCGGATGCATGGTGAACTACTGGAACGGTCCTAAGAAGAAGCCCAAAGACGAGCTGAGGTTTGACCCCACGTCAAGTGCAGGAATCTTCATTGGTTACATCGTTCACCCAGGGTTTCAATGGAGGACGGAATACTTTGTAGTTGACCTCAAGTCGGCCAAGGCAGATAAATATGAGGATATGCACCAAATCAAAAGAGTCATTCGCATCGATGTACCTGAACCGTTTACCGTCCCACTGAAGGATCGCAAGGAGATGATTCGCAGAGGAGAGCTCGCTGACGCAGCCGAAGAGGAAGTCGAAACAATCCTTGAAGTCCAAGATGCTGTTGAAAGTGTTGCCCCAAACCCAAAGGCAGAAACACTCGAGAAATCGGACACCACTCTTCCAAAGGGGCCAGTGGCCCGAGGGTCCGGTGCACGGGCAGTTTGGAATCAGGGTTGGTTAGCTTTCATCGGAAGCGGAATCAGTGACGGATGGTGTGACTATGCCGAATGTAAGGTCAAGTATAGCCCCTGCGAGGGGAAATTTCTCGACCCACGTGCAGATGTCAACACTGGACAATACTCCTATAGAACTACTTTCATGCACTCGGATGAAGAGTCATGGCATGTTGTGGAATCAAATGCACTCATACATCCGTGGGACAGGTCAATGGATGGGCTGCTAGAGGTCGTCGGTGCCACCATCACCATTTTATCGAAGAATGAACTCGATTTGCAAACTCCCGATGCTACACCGAGCACATTGCCGGGTCCTTCTGAGATTGAAGTCTTTAACCCGTACACCAGCAAAGCTGAAATGATTCGTAGCGATGACCCCAAGTTCTATGACGCGGGGGGGCTCAAGACCAGAAGGTATCAGGGATCCAGCAAACCCAAGGACATTCCATCCTTTGTGTGGCAATCAATGTCGGTGAAGCAACGGAGACTCGCAATTGCAGAAAAGCAGAAGAAGTTAGCTAGAGTTACAGACATGGCTGCTTTGCCTAAGAAGGCAGCTGCATCAAAACGATCTAGGCATTCCGAAACATGGGCTTTGGTGCGCGTCTCGGAAGGGAACGCCGGATCATCATCATTCCAGGATGCCGAAGAGGTTCCCAAGATGCCTGTTTGTGGGTATAGTGTACAGAGACATCGTGACAAGCTCATCAAGGTTGGTAGGCTTCAGGGTGAAAAGGCAAACAACACTCTCGTTGCCAGACCCGTCAATCGGAAAGAAATCAAATCGAACCCCAAAGCACAAGCATCCCTAGATGTCGAATGGGTAAAGTTAGAGAAGAAAGATGCATGGCTTTATGATACGGTCCAGGAGTGGAAAGATGTAGCTTCGAAGGCCAAGAAACAAGGCAAAAAGGTCCACGTAGGGAAGGTGTTCGAGATCTGTGTTGAGAAAGGTAGCGAACTGCCCATTGGACACGAGCTTCGCAAGTTTAAAGGCCGCACAGTATTCCAAGGGAAAAACGTGCGAGACGAAAACAGCGATGTTGCTTTGTTCAGCGAACTCGGGTCATCCCCCGCGACAATGGAAGCGGGCAAGGCTGTTGATGCCTACGGGGCACAGCCAGGATTCACAACTGAGCAAGCAGATGGCAAGCAAGCTTACACACAAGCACTCATGAAGGGAGTCGAGACATGGGTTGAACTCCCCAGGGACCGATGGCCTAAGTCATGGGTAGGAAAATATGATAGACCTGCCTGTAGGCTCCGCGTCGCACTCTATGGACACCCTGACTCCGGGGGGCTTTGGGAGCAGCACTGCACAGACATGTTAGTAGCAGTTGGATTTGCCATGCCAGATCCTGAGGGTTGGCCATCGGTGTTTTTCCACGCTAATCTTCGTTTGCTGCTCATCGTTTATGTTGATGACTTCAAGATGTCTGGGCCCAAAGATTCGTTGCAAAAGGGATGGAGCTTGATTGCCTCCAAGATTGACCTCGACACCCCGGGACCGGTCGGGAGATACTTGGGGTGTGAACACATCTACAAGCGGGGAGTAACTCTGCCAGTAGAGGCACATCCATTTGCACACGTGTTTGACAAACGGATTCCAGATCCCGCCGCAAAGACTGCCGCGGCAGGAGTTCATAGAACACAAGATTTTTGGGAACATCATCCTGACAGTCCTGTTTACGCAAGGTATCATGTCCAACCCAGAAAACAGATGTTCGTACCTGAAGAGTCCCTGGTTCAAGATCTTGGACTATCCAACGTCCGTTGCACGTACTTTGAGGGGTGCGCGCCGGAATAAGGCGGAGCCGAGATCCAATGGGATAACATTACTGACAGGAAACGAACACCATCATTATGGACGGGTGTCACTTACCTATTTACCAAAGATTGCGGTGACCCGAGGCTTGCTCTAGCCGGGGTCACTCGTGACAAGGGTAGTGCCAAGAAGGCCGCAAGAAGTCAGAACTTCTCATATCTAGACCAACTGCACAACACCAACGCCTGCATGACAAAGCCAGTCACAGTTGTTACCTATGATATGGAACCTTTCCTGAAATCATGTGTGGACCGGTATGTCGCACTCGCAGGAAAGAATGCTCAGTCATTGCGCAAGGTTGCAACCCCATTCCATGAGGAGCGGATTGCTCGCCCCACGGTAGAGGGGGAAGAGAAGCCAGGTGTCCTTGCACCAATTGCAACGAGAGTCCTCATGAAAGTACTCTTTGCTGCGCGAATGGCCCGTTTCGATTTACTCCGGGCAGTGCAGGGCCTCGCGGCTCGTGTAACCAAATGGTCGACTGACTGCGACAAAGCGCTACATAGACTGATATGCTATATCAATTCAACTGTTGGCTACAAGATGCATTGTTTCATTGGAGATGATGTAAGTGATTGCAGACTATGGCTCTTCGCTGATGCGGACCATGCCGGTGAATACGACAGTCGGTCTACTAGTGGTTGTGTTCTAGTACGTGTCGGACCCAATACATACTACCCGTTGACAGCTTTCAGTAAGAAACAGACATCAGTGTCTCTTAGTAGCACTGAATCCGAAGTGGTTTCAGCCAATGTCTCCCTCCGCTCTGTCGGTCTTCCTACCTCCGGTTTATGGGCACACCTCCAGCAGGCGGGGGGAATCACACCCTCCAAATCGCGTTCATCATCAAGCAAGCTGGAAAGTTTGCCGCAAGAGAGAGTGAGGACAGAGCCCGATAAGGATGGAGACTACTGGATATATGAGCCATTTCGAAGATGTCTGAGTAGGGTCCATGTCAAACCCAGATCTCACTTATATGTGCCGAGCGACTCGAAGTCATGCCCCGTATCAATCAATCGACTCAGACTGGCCAGAACCATCCTCATGATTGATGACAAGGGAAACCTTGATCTTAAACAGGACAATTGGAAGTCCAAGGGTGACTACCCAATCCGGGGGGAATGGAAGGGCAAAACTTTGTTTCGTGTGTACGGCCCAAATGATGTTGACTACAAGGTGGAGTCACAAGAGATCCGTGAATCAATAACTGATTGGGAATTCCTTGGCATGGAACGTGAAGGATCCCTTGACCTAACCCTGTTCGCTCCCAAATCGATCGAAGGTGTCTTCATTGAGGATAGTCAAGCCACGATCCGAATCCTCGAATTGGGCAAATCCCCAGCTTTTAGGCACACCGATAAAACCCAGAGAGTCAACCTCTCGTGGATTGAGGAGCAGTTCAGACGTAAATGGTACCGGTTAGTTCACGGCCCAACCATCCTTCAAGCAGCTGATATTTTCACGAAGCCTTTCACGAACTCAGAGAAGTGGGGTACAGACAGACTGCCCATTGGCCAATCGCAGGTACGATCTACTCCCGCGAAGCCAAGCGTGGCGGAAGCTCACGCCGTGCCTGATGCTCAGAGATTGCTGGTCGAGGTATGTTGTGATCAGAACTCAAAGTTAAGTGATAGGACTAGACCCGCTGCTGAGGGATGCAGGGTGCTGCAGTTTACCGAAGAATTTGACTTTAACAGTAGCAGCAATCGCAAGCTGGTGATCGCCCAAGTCAAACATCACATTAAAGCCCACAACGTGGAATCGGTACTCGTTTGGGTGAGCCTACCCTGCACGGGGGGCACTCCGTGGACGTACATCAACTTACGCCACCCAACCGGAAACCGGAAAGTTAAGCAGCATCGCAGAAAGTTTGCCGTCCTCTGGACGAGTCTGGTCGAGTTTCTGTCTGTCCTTCCCGGTGTCCATGTTGCCATTGAATGGCCGAGGGGATGCAGCTATTGGGGCTTACCCAAAGTCAAAAAGCTGATTGAAAGACTAGGTCTCGTACCATACCACTTCGACGGGTGCGCTGTGGGGCTGAAGGGTAAGGATAATCTTCCCATAAAGAAGCCTTGGACTGTTGCTACCAATCATGAAGGGATAGGTAAGGTTTTGAGCGAGTTCCAATGCAGCTGCAATGTGCAACATGCAGAAGGGAGAGGAAAGTTTTTGAGAGAGACTCAGTCCTATACCTACATGATGACAGACACTATTCACGCTGCATTTCATAGCCGCCTTCAGAGCTCTCAAGCTATCTCGACTTGCTGTGTCGCTACTCCGATTCGTCCTGCCGACATGAAGCACATGGCAGTGGACTTTGTGCCTCAGGTGGAGCCCGAGGTCATGCCCACCGTCCGTGACCGCATTGCGGCATGGGAGAAGGTCTCCACGGACCTTCGCGCCGCTTGTGTGAAAGTGGCTTTCGGTGAAGACCCAGAAGCCCACGTCCGTCGTTTGGCTTCCATTCGCCAGCCGATTGGCGTGGCCATTCGTGGGACACTCGAGGGGGGCAGTGCCCAAGGTTCCTTCGGCGAGATTGCCGACTTGATGGAGCGGGTGCCGGAATGTTTGTTGACACAGCTGTCGAGCGGGCCGGAAGGCTCAGCCGATTTGCTCATTTGCGGTGATAGTTCATTTGCTGTCATTCGCCAAAAGTTCATCGGCCCTATGATTGAGCCTGAAATCACGCGGATGGATTTGGCCCAGTTCCTGAACCAGGACTCGATGGCCTGGTGTACCCGCATTCGTTCAAGAGTGGAATGGGGTCGTGGCCTAAACAGGATTGTACCAGCCATCGAAGAGGAATTGCAGGAAATGGCTGAACACAACAAGAGAAATGGTAATCCAGGCAGAAAAGTGGTCGTCTTGGTTCCCTGGAGCGGAAATGATGTCTACGGGGATTACGGCTACGCAGGCTGTAAATGGATTAACCAGAAACGGTTTTTGAAGACAGAGGCGGACCGGAAGGTCGCAGCCGATTGGCCATATGCACAGCTTACTCGCGTTCGCGAGAATGTTGAGCGGCTCATCGCACTGCGAAACCGGTCTGATGTGGCTGAGTTGGTCGTCGTCGGGAATGCTCCGGCCGAAGACTTCGACTTGCCGAAAGCCTACAACAGGCATCTAGGGGAACACTACGGATACCTGATTTCGAGAGGGGTCCGTGTGTTGATCCAAGCACGATGACGTCCCAGGTGTTCTATCGCGATCAATTCCACATGATCGAGTGCTATCAGACCCTCAAATGGGGCGTTGCTGTCTACTCCGGCATTGCTACCTGCGCCTTTCGAACATTCCAGGTGATGCAGTACAAAGAGGAGATTGAACCATTGACCATCTTGAACGCCGGTGAGGGCGAAGGAGATTTGCAGTTGATGGAATTCCTCTTCAGGTACCCTACCATCTCGGAGGTTCGAGCTGCCGCAGACCTTATGCTTGCCGGAAGGCGAGCCGTGGATCAGATTGAACTGAACCCGGCCGACATTGTGGACGCAGTCGACCAAGAGATAATGAATTGGTTGCTGCAAGAAGAAGAGGCAGATGTCGTGCGGTTGAAAGACAACAGCCGCGTGCTGGCTCAGGAGATCAACCCCGACGACCTGTTGCGATTGCCCATCGATGCAGAAGAATGAAAGTGAGCATGATGAAAGGCATCGCATCATCATGAAAGAGCTGTACCCGGACTTGCCAACTCCGCAGGGTGGACAAGAGCTTGTGGAAGAATTTCCATGGGAAGTCCCGGACGAAGGAGACACACTCGACTTCGACGAATGGGAACGAGCCATCGAGGAGAAGAAGAAGAACCCGGGTACCAGCTCATTCATCCCGCCAGTTGAGGTGCCGCTTCCGCCGCCCAAGAACGAGGAAGAAAAGGCCGACGATGAAGCCTTTGCCGATATCCGCACCGAAAAGTCCTATGTGATCGTCGAACATCCGGAAGAGGAGCAACCAGACTGGGACGACGATGATGCGGACTCGGCGGCCTTCAAGTCTGTCAAGGGTTCAGAGGCCGATGAAGCTGAGAGGCCCGAACCCATGGATATCGACGAACAGGCCCAAGGGGAGCAGAAGAAGGCGGACGAAGAAGCCCCTCCCGAAGGCCAAGGAGAAGTCGATCAACCCATCGAGGAGTCTCAGGGCGAAGCCGCTGAAGCGACCCATGGCCAGGCCACTGATGAGAACACCAAATCAGATGACGCCAAGCCCATGGAGGTCGACCTCACTGGAGACGATGATGCTGAGAAGAAGCCGAAGAAGAAGCCATCTGCCGAAAAGCCCATGACGCCGAGCGTGCCGGAAGGTTCGCCGAAACCCACACTCACCGACCTAGATAGAGAAGGCTGCTGCTGAGGCCAAGGCTCATTACCCAATAGACCAGGTTAGACAAAAAATTGTCTAATATACAACTTTCTTAAAATTTGTCTATTAGATAAATTTTTGTGATTTGTCTTAGACAACTTTATGTGACGAAAAGTTATCTAATAGACAAAACAAAAGTTGTCTAATAGACAAAAATCTGCTGTCTTAGACAAATTTTCGCGGCTGCAAACGAGGAAATTTCAAGGAAATTTCCTCGAAACTACCTCGTCTGTTTTTCAAAACTTCCTTCAAACTTCCTTTCTTTTTGTGGCAGTTTGGAGGTAGTTTGATGGAAGTTTGTAGGCAGTTTCAACCTGCAAGTGTGGAAGTTTGTCATGCACATGGACTGAAACTGCAATAATATGCAAATATTGTAACATAAACTTCCTCATGCCTATGATGAAACTGCAAGTAAAGTTCCTCAGTGCCTGTGGTAGTTTTGAGGAAGTTTTGATTTGTCTGAGACAAAAAAATTGTCTCAGACACAGCCAAAAATAGTCTAAGACTGTTTCTTCAAAATAGATTTAGACAAATTTTGAAAAGTTGTCTTAGCCAAAAATCATGTTGTCTTAGGCAACAAAAAAGTTATCTAATAGACAATTTTTTTACAAAATAGATCTTAGACAAAAAAATAGTCTAACCTGGTCTATTGGGTACGAGGAGTTGAGTTTCGTCGACGAAAAGACCGGTCGCATCGTTGTGCGGGGGGACAAGGAGGAGCGTGATGCTCGCTTCAAGAAATGGAAGGAGGCAGAAAGGCTCGCCATGAGGCCAAAGGCCCAGCCCAAGCAGGTGCGGCGACCCAACTTGGAGCCCACCATGCGAGCGATCGACACTGAGGATCCGAGCAAGGACCTGGAGTTCGCTCAGCTTCCGGGGCAGGAGGTCTGGCTTGGCCCAGAACATTTGCGCCAGATCCCGCGCCGTGACGTGGAAAATGGGGACGATTCAGGTGGATCTCCCAGGAAAGGATTTGACACTCCCGAATTCGAAGAAGACGGCAGCAAGGCCTGGAAGCCACTGATGGAATGTCTCCAGAAGCGCATCAACCAATGCAGAGAGTGGGAAGTTCTCCTTATAAGAATTCGGAGGACGAAAGGTTCGAGTTGAAGACTCGCTTGCCGGGAAACACTGTGGGAGTGACCTGGAAAGGTCTGCCGTACGAGCCTGTTGGCGTCAAAGCTGTCCAGTCGCTGGGTGACGGACAAGCTAGGGCATTCCAATTTCATCAAGCGCGTCTACTCACTTGACCCAGAGTACACGCCGGAGATGGTCGACGAAGGGAAGCTCCCGCGAACCAACATGATCCCGGACCAAGAGTATCTGTCATCTCTGCCGAGGGTATTGTACCACTCGTGTGACCGTGCTGCGATGGGAAGCATCATTGGCACTGGGCTCATCCCTGGTGGATTTCCGAAGAAGACTGGCAGGGCACACAACTACTTCACTACCTGCCCCCCATGGAAGGCCCAGATGCGCAAGCTTGCGGGAACGCGAGCCGGTCAGCCCATTTACCTGGCTTTTGATACAGAACTCGTTATGCAGCTTGGCTGCAGAGTCTTCGCCACTCGGAAGAGCATCCTCAGTTTGGACTGGGTTTCAAATGCCGCATTGATGTACACGTACGATGCCCGCTCCAACCAGTTCGTCTGGTTCAATCGGGCGTACGCCAAGACGCGGCAGAACTACCACGAGAGGTGAGGAACCATTCCACTGACGATCCACAATTCCGCTTGAGCTGGCCGAAACCAGGAATTATATGCTGAACAATGCCCGCCGCAATCAGCACCACCTAAAGGTGGGCGAGACCAATCTCATGAGAGGCGCAGTCTTGACCGGCATCACTGATGAGGTAGCACTCACTCAGAGCCAAGCGTCCCGGGAGGGTCCGCCGCCAGAACTTACCGGCTTCATGCTGGGGCAAGTTTGCATCATTGCCAATGAAGAGATGTCTGGTTGGGCGGGGAAAGGCAAATCCAAGGGCAAGTCCAAGGGCAAGAAGGGCAAGGGCAAAGGGAAGTTTCGCGACATCAATGACGATGACCTGATGGCGAACGAGATTGTCCAAATCCCCAAGCGGGTTTGCCCGACGCCTCTGTGTGCTACGCGCCATTACGATGGACAGCGCCGGTGCGACTACTGTCGCAGGGACTTGCAGGTCTGGTCAGATGCTCGATCAGCGAGCGAGTTAGCCAGAATGGAAGAGACGGCCAACCTCAATGAGTCCGTCGTTGCCTTGGATCAGTTGTCAACCAGAGCCTATCGGAAGGCGAATGTAGTCAAAGACACGTCAAAAGGTGAGCAGCAGCGAGGAGCCAAATCGGCATTCGGCCTCATCAAAAGACTTGCCGTCAACTACGTTCGAAAGGCCAAGCAGCTTGGTCTTCCGGGGCCAGCCAGGCGGTTAGAAGTCGACCCGTTGTTCGCCTACAACTGCTCGACGACCCAGCTGACGTCAGGATCGCTCAACTTTCTCCACCGATTGGCCCGAGCAATCTTCGCCAACCCTGGCCGAAGTGCTCAAGAGAGAAAGAGAGCCCTCGACGATCAAGAAAGGGAGCACCATTCCAAACTGCGCTTCATTCCCACCATCGCCCGGGATCCGAACGAGGCCTTGTCCATCGAAGACGAGTCGTTCGTGTGTCACCACAACCGCTTTTTCAACTTGAAGCAGTTTTCGATGTGGCGCTCACACTGGCCCGGACACGGAACGAACCCGTGGTTGCCGTGGAGGGATGGGGAAGCTTGGAATGCGTGCCGGAAGGCGACGCCGTTGAGATCCTGAGCGATTTGGTCGAATTTGCTGAGCGCAATTGGGCCCGTGCCTGTGAGGGCACAGAGTACTCAGACTTGACGATCTTTTCGGGTCGCTTCCCTGAGGTGAAGCTCACAGAGCGAAGATCCACCGCCAAAGAAAGCACAAAGACAGCCTTCGACCCAAGATCAAAGGGCAGTTGGGAAGGATGCCAAACTCTGCTTCGAGTGCGGCTCGCCCGACCGTCGCGCACGCGACCGTCCAGAAGTGAAGGGTCGTGGCAAGGGCAAAGGTAAAGGCAAGGGAAACAGCCAGTATCAGGGCAGCTGGCAGAGCAGCTGGAACCAAGGATGGGGAGGTTCCTGGGGCTCAGGTTCATGGGACTGGAGCCACACCGGGCGATCCTCGTGGCAGGGTGAAGCTGCCTCGTCATCTTCCTCCAACTGGTGGTCTTCATCCAAGGGAGGCTGGTGGAACCGCTGAGAAGCCATATAGAAAAGGATTGAAAAAGCAGAGAATACCTTCTTGCGATGCGGACCGGAAGGTCACGCCGGAAATCAAAATTCGTTGGCGTGTCACTTTCCATATCCTCATGAAGCGAGCGGGAACGCTCTGCCGCAAACCCTTCAATCAGCTAAATTTGCATATAATTCGGTGGTCTTTGCGATCTGTGTACGTTTTTCTCGAGGATGGAACGGTAAGAGTTCCCAGTGAGATAAGCGCGCCGGAAGGCATCGCCATCGTTCTTTTGAGGGCCTCATTGCATATGGCAATTTCTGAGGTATTTTGCCAAACCTGCACAAGCGAAGACTTGTCGTCAGCTCCGCATCAGAGAAAAGATTAGATTGCCCCAGATTTGCTTTCATCTTGATCTGATAAACTAAGAGCATTTTGCTTTTGTGCCGACTTGCCGCATTCGAATGCAGTAGCTCGAGGGTTGTAGAGCGGTTTGATCTCATCGCCGCCTGAGGTTGGAACATTGCTTACGACTTCCTCTTCGGCGCGCCGTGGCGAAGCCACTCCGCTCCGCGGGGGGTGTATTTTCTAAGTATAAGCATTGTTCTCTACTGTATATATATATATACCTCATTACCCTCGTGTTTGGCTCAAGGAAAAAGCTGGGCGCTTTAGGCTGATTTCCTGTAAACATATTCTCCTTGAGGTGGACCACGCCATATGGGATGTTGAAATCCTTGCGGAAGCCCCACTTATAGCGGGTGCGCAGGATGGGCGGAACAGTGGCTTTGAGATGGTCGTGGATGTTTGCGACTGTAAGGTATGGAAGTGGTTCAAAGTTCGGGAGATTGCCATGTGTTAAGGGCACCGGTGAAGTATTGGCGGGGGCAGAACAGTCGGAGTTGCTGTAGTTCGTGGTCAGCATGGTGAAGTACTGTGTGTGGGCCGAGATATTCCTGGAGCTGACGGAGCAAGCGAGCTGTAAAACGGGGTTGCTGTTTGAGATGGGTGTTGTGGAGGCGCTATTGGTGCCCGAGGAACGGTTCCAAATGCTGTGTAAGGGTGGAAGCCCTTGAAGCTTGAGCCATTTCGTGTAGGCCGTTTGGAAGGTGAGGAAATAACGTGCCTTGCTGGGATAGTAGGTGCTGTTCATGTTGGCGTTGAGAAAGATGTTGAGGTGTGGTGGGAGGTGTAGCTGGTCCAGCGTAAGAATGTAGTGGCCGCTGGTGGTTGGTGTGTCTGGATCTTGGAGGAGATTGGCGAAGGTGGTTGCATGTGCAAGGGCGGGCTGCTGGATCAGGGGCGAGTGGAGAGTGTCCTCCCAGGTGCGGTGGTTGTGGAGCTGGGATCGAAGGGTCTTGTGGGCTGCTTCACGTAGGCGATGCGATGGGAGGTGGAGGGGAATGGCCAAATGTTTGTGTTGCTGAATGGTGGTGCGGAGCCACTGTTGGCAGTGTTTTGTAAAGTCGTCATGCGCCAGGAAAGGCACGGTGAGCGGGATGTTCGGTTTGGGTGGTGTAAGATTACGGAAAAGGAGGGCTTTGTTGATGATGTGGAGAGCTCTGCTGCGGCCTGGTTCTTCGAGATTGGCGGATGGCGTAGACTTCGAGGTCGGTATGGCGGCCGCTGCGCAGTTGTTTTGCTGCTTCAAAGGAGGCTGCTGTGTGTTTGGTGAGGTTGCGGAGAAGTGTGAGAGCGTGATGTTTGGTGGAAGTGTAGAGGTGTGGTTCTCTGATGGTATGTTGGCGTTGTCGTAGTCGTCGAAAGAGACGTTTGTGAGTGGCTAACCTGGAGTAAAAGTGTGCTCGATGTTTTGTGAATTGCCATCCTTGAGCTTTAAGCTTGAGGTGGTGCGAGATGAAGGGCCAGTTGAGTGGATCCAGGCGTAATCGTCGGTGTCGTGGGATGTGAGCTGAATGGTGGTGTAGTGGTGAATGTTGTTGTGGGAATGCCAGTAGCGTATAAGGAGAGTTCTGCGGAGATTGGGATATTGTTCTGGAGTTGCTTGAGCTTGGCGCGGCGGTTGTGTTCTCTGTGTGGAATGCCAATGGCTGTGGAGCCGACGTAGAAGTGGCCATGCTGATGGTAGCAACGATGTGGTGGAATAGGGTTGAAGTAAAGTCTGACGTAAACGGAATTCTGGGAAAGAAAGTTGTGGTAGTGGTAGGTATGTGGAAGAATGTGGAGTTGGCGGAAACGGTTGCGCCACTGTTGAGATCGATGTGTTGTGGATGGATAGGCAAAGAGTAGCGTGATGTGAATGAGGCCCGTCGCAAAGATGGCCTCTGCTCGTTCTATGTATTGGGTGTGGTGGATCAAAAGGGATAAGGCGCGGTGGAGGTGAAAGAGATGTTGCATGGTGGTGTGGCTGGGTTGCTGCTGGCTGAGAACAGCGAGTCAGCAGCCGATGGCTGCGCCCACGCTGACCAGGTGTTGCAAACTGCGGATGGGGAGTCGGTTGACGCGACCGAGTGGGAGGCCATAGCGAGTGGCGGCTTCCTTCAATTGTTGTGTGGTGACTTTGCTTGTTTGGAGTAGGCGTAGGACTTCGTTGGCCGCCTCTTGGACTGTGGGGTCAAAAGTGGTGACCCAATGCTGGATGTCGGTGTTAGTCCAGCTGTCAGGGATGTCGTCCTTCAGGGATGGGTGTGGAGGTTGCAGGACGTCAGCCAGGACGGGTGGCTTGTGCGCTGGTGGGGTCGGTGGGTGGGGTGGGTCGCCAGAGCCTGTGGTGTGGCTGGTGCCCTTCACGGGAGTGAGAGGATTGCCCAAGTTGTGGAGCTTCTGTTTTGCTCGGGCAAGCTCGTCTGAGGTGGATTTGAATGCCCGTAGAGCAGTTCCTTCCGCCGGTGCCGGTGAGTGGGATTGGAGTTGCTGGATGAGGAGGTTGATCAAAGGGGCGTGGAAGGCCCGTGCTTGTGTGGTCTTGCTGGGAATGTCGGTGCCTTGTGTGGTGTGGAGGGTTTCGGCGACGCCGTCCAGGTCCAGGCGTTTCTCCCGGATTTCCTGGAGGAGGTGTGTGACAAAAACGGACTCGGCCACACTCTGGGTGGCGATGAAGCCGGTGTAAATTCCCATGGCTAAGGGTGCTGTGTACTCGGCCGTGCCGTGGTATGCAAGTTGCCAGGGAAAAATGTCAAAAGTTGGGAGGCCGGCAATACCATTGGTAGGTTGTATTGTTCGACAGGGCTGGTGGCCGTGAAGTGTATTGGCGTCCCAATGGTGGTCGAAGGGATGTGGGGTGGTGGGGGAGGTGCAGAGCCGGAGCCAGCGGCCGCTCCTGGCTGTGGACTGTGTTTGAACGATGATCCTGGTGGAGTGACTGGAGCTGTTGTCGGCAGTGGCGGAGGTGGTGGGGGCGGGAACTCTGGCTGTGATGGTGGAGTCAGTTGTGGCGGCGTGTGCTGTGGCGGTGGTGAGTCTGGTGAGTGCGAAGAGCGTGGGTGAGTGGACCATAGGTACCGGTGGGGTTGTATGAGTGGTGGCTTGTGGAACCATGGGTAGTGGCGGCTTCTGTGGTGGCTAGCTGCTGATGTTGCTGCTGCTGGAGCAAATAGTGGTTCCAGTAGTACTGTTGCCATTGTGCGTCCATGGTGGAGTAGCGGCTGGAACTCGAGTGAAGACAATCGCAAGTAGTTGCTTGAGCAGGCTGAAAAGTTCGGTGCACAGAGTAAGTAAAACATGGAAAGCGGTAACACAGTGCAGCCAGGATGTGAAACATGGTCAGAGTAACTGTCAAGTTGGCTACCAGCACGTCAAAGGAAGAAAACATGAAGTCTGAAACGCACTGTAAAAGTGTAGCTGGTAACATACAGTGAATGTCCGGCAGCGCACGTCGCAATCGTTTTTTCGTGGTGCGTAGTGAAACAGGTGGAGGCCTCGTTGTGGATGGCTGCAATCCGAAGATTAGTGTATGTAGAGGGAGGTTCGGTTAAGTTGGAAGAAAGTGGTTGGTAGAGAAAACAAACACATCAACGGATCGAGAGGCTCTTGTGGCCAACATCAGGCTGCGGCGCGATCAGTGGTTGTCGGCGTGCCAGGGGTCATGTTCTGGGCGGTAGTCCTGTTGGTGAAGTGGCAGGGGGCGCCCCTTCGCATCATAGTAGCCCGATGGGCGTGCAGTCAACAGGGTGGCAGACGCTGCGGTGTTCGTGGGTGGTGTCGTGTATTCTGGAGGCAGTGTTGTTGGGGGCGGCTGTTGCGGTGGTACTTGGTAGTAGGATGGCCATGCGTGTGGTGGTGGGGGCGAAGTGTGTGGAGGTGCTGAAACAGGCGTTTGGTTGGTAGCTGTGCCTTGGAAGATGGGCCATCCTGTTGCTGGAAGGACGGGTTGCAGGGGGTTGTGGGTAGAGGGAGTCTGGTGGGCTGAGTGCAGTGCGGTGGATGTTTCGGGAGAGGTTGTACTGGGGGAAGGAATTGTTGTGGAGCTGGACGTGGTGCTGTGGGTGTGGGAACTGGAGATCCTGAACGGGGGTCTGGTTGCCGAGTGCGGGTGGGGGTGGTCGAAGGTGGTGGGGTCTTGGAACGCCTGTGGCGCGGGGTGCCGCCAATAGGGGAGGGAAAATCCTGAGTGTGTTCGGGTTGCGCTGGAGTGGTCACTGCAGGGGTGGGGATAAGGTTGACGTACTGCCAGCGTTCATGGGGTTGCTTGTTTGCTGCGGCAGTAAGGGTGGGTGACGTGGTGCTGGGAATGTTGGCCGTGGTGTTTGAAGAAGTTGATTGGTCCGTGTGTGGTGTGGCTGGGATGCACGCGAACGCGGGGTAGTGGACAATCGCATTGATGTCTGTCTGTGCGTGGCGGCTGTGTGTATCTGGTCGCGGGGTGGTCTGTTGTGATTGATGGAAGCTTGGGGCTGTGATATGGGTGTCCAGAACGGAGACCCATGGTGAGGTTGTCTGGGTGGCAGCATCCTGAATGGTCGTGTTGCTGCTGGAAGCGGGGTAATGGGTATCGTCGGAGTGGTGTAATGTGGCTGGGTGGGGAAGCTGCCTGGGGGTCGATGTGTTGTTGGCCTGGTGTGAGGAAGTTGGGGTCAGTGAAATAGGCCGCTGGTGGAAAGCGGGCCAGTGTGTCAATGGCATTGAGGGCAAGGCGTGTGTGGTGTTGTGCTCGTTGCAGATTGCTGTGGTAGATGGAATGATACGCTGGATGGGTTGTGGTAGAGTGTCAGTGAGTGGCTGATGGCCAATGGGGGTTTCTGTGAGAGCTGTATGGGTGGCAAGGTGCTGATGGAGGAGAAAACGGTGGATGTGGAGGTCTGTCAATACACCCATCAGGGCGAGAGGTGGGTCAAGAGTGTATACCTCAGACCAAAATGATTGGTCAGCTGAAAGGGTTGGAGGTGGTGCCGACGACTCCGCTGCAGGTGGAGATGTTGCAGGTGGAGATGTTGAGGGTGGTGGCTGGTTGTCAGCAGCATCTTCGGTGAATACAAAAAGAACCTCTGATTGCTCGTCGCACTCCGGTGTGTGATCCATCGTAGATCTGTGGATGTGAAAAGGCTCGAAAAGCAGGGCGAAGGAGACCTAGTTCACACTCAAGCTGAAAATGGCTGCCGTGATGAAAGAAAAATATTAATAAATGTAGGCAGTGTAGCGTAAGGTTGGGGTGTCGTGAAATGTGAGAATGTGGTATTGGTGTCTTTTGGACTGCGAAGAGTCGTGAGGTTGGGTGATGGTGAAACGTGAGGCTGTGAGACGTTAGTCCTCAGTTAGCGGGACGCCATCTCGACGGCAGCAGCGGCCGCAGCTTGTCGGGCAATGCGCAGTATGGCATCGTGTAGAGTGGCAGCTTGTTGGTCAGTCAATGGGGTGTCAGGGATTGGTGGTATTGGTGGAAAAACGGTTGTGGTGGTTGTGGATGAGGTTGGCGGATAGATTGGTTGTGGAGCTGGGCAGGGTGGTGATGGCCTGGAAGCGAGAAGGGGTTGTCGTGTGCGGTGTGCGGTAGGGTTGAGGTAATGTTAAGAGGCGCCCATTGTGTTGGGGGCGTGGGATAGTGACCTGGATGGGGCCCTGTGGGGGCGGTGCTGAACGGGTGTGGCTGGTGGCATGTGATGAAGATTGCTGGGCTTGGAGATGTGGCGGTTCCACCCATGTGGTGTGGAGAGGTGGGTATCCAGGGCGTGCCTTGGGTAGGATGGGGACGTTGGTAGTAAGGATGATTGGGTCCTCACTGCTGGTGGAGGATGTAGTGGATGGTGGCGTTGCTGCGATCTTGGGTTTGGTGACAGCTTTTGCCTGCTGCATGGAAGCGGTTTTGAGAGTTGCTGGAGGTGTAGTGCGTGTGGAGAGGTTGCGGTAAGAAGCGTGTGGTACTGGTGGTGTTTTGGGTGGTGGTGTGGAGGAGTCTGGCAAGCTGCTAACCGGAGGACAAAGAAATGCTGGATTGGATGGTGAGTCCTCCTTTTTTGGTATCTTCAAATGTGACCTCCGGAGTGAGGGAGGTTTCGGATTTTGCTTTGACTTGTGTGGGCTCGAAAATCTCGTCCTTGGTCTCGATCACAATGGAAGGGCTGGGGTCCCAATCTGGTGACTCATGCTCCATGGGAGGAAGGTAGTGCCGGAGGTGCAGCGGGCGAGCGAGCTGAGAGAAAATCAAATGGCTGCGGGTGAAAAATGTATGGAGTGTAAGGAAAAAGAACCGACAAAGTGGAAGTGAAGAGGTTTCATCCAAAAGACAGCCATTTGTCTGTTTTCCATGGCGGAGTGTTCGAGGTGAGACTCCACGGTGCCATATCAGCCTCACGAATGGTCGTAGAAGCTGTCCAGAGTGCATGGTGGAGATGTCCGCGCTGTCCGGCTGTGACTGGGGTAATGTTGGCTAAAGGTTGCTGTGGCTGTGTAGCGAGGTTTGGATTTGGAGGTGTGGTGAGGGGGAGTCGATCCCGAGATCTGGATCGATCCCTTCGGTGGAGCTGTCGAATGAGAGGTGTCTGCGGTAAAGGTGAGGTGTCTGTCAAGGTCGATGGGTTAGGGCCTGAGAGGTAGTTGGTGTGTCCTGGTGCGAAGGTCACGGTGGGGTCCATGCGGTATAGTGGCCTGGTGAGCCTGGGGAACCAGGCAGGAATTGAAGAATGTTTAGCCCTCGCTGAGCTTCATGGGTTGTGTTGATCAAATGGCGAAGGGTATTGCGGAGTTGTAGGTAAAGTCTGTATGCTGGTGTGTTGGTGAAAGCGGACATCGGGGGAATCGGGTCCTGGACGATGGGGTGATGTTGTAGATCCTCCACAAGTGATGTGATGGTGCGGATCATCCAAGTGAGAAGGAGTAGTTCTGGCTGGTGTGTGGCGGATGGTGCCATGTAGGGCATCGGGTTGGTGGGTAAGAAATGCCCGTGGTGGGTGGTAGGTGGATCTGTGTAAATGGTGGCTGATGCTGGAAGATGTGATGTGGGAGTCGGGGGAGCAGCGCTCAGCAGCATATCGGCAATGTGGCGCGTGGTCATGAGAAGCAGGGATGGAGGAAAGCGGTTCAGTGAAATGGCTGCGGGAGTGAAACGTAACTTTTGCAAAGTAAGAAAGACCAAAAGAAGAAGAAAACTCAAAAGGCTGAAGTTTTTCTTGTGCTCGCCGTACAATGTCGGTGAGACGGGGATATGGATCAGCGGTCGCGGCAAAAGGAATGTTCTCAAGTGAAGGAGTGTGCCTAGCGCGGTCGGCCGCAGCTGCTCAGCAAAAGGCTGCTGTCATGAGTGTTCTTGCTGGAAGGCCTGTGGGCTAGTCTGCGTTGGTGTCCCGGGAGCGGCAGCGATCTCTGGCACGGTTGTGATTGCTCTGGCCGGTGCGATGGTTGTCGCGTGGTGGAGGGCCAGTCCAGTAGTGGTGAAAACGTTGTGCGTCCTCAGGTGGTGTACCTGGGGGAGGGGAATGTGCGTGGTCTGATGGTGTCGATGGCAAAGGGAATCCGGGTGGAGTACTGTGGAGGGCAGCTAGGTTGCTGGAGGAAAGTCGTGCCGAGGGATCAATGCGATATTGTCCCGGGAGGCCAGGTTGTCCGGGAACAAATTGGAGCAAACGTCGGGCTTGGTAGATGCTGTCCACCAGGCGGTCCAGTAGCATCATGTCTTGTCGGTATTGGTAGAGTATGTTGTAGGCTCTGTCATCTTGGAAGTATGTTTGATTCGGCATAGGTTCTGTGTGCAGTGGGTGGCGCCTGATGTGTTGGGCAATCAGGAAAAGGATGTCGAGGGAGGAGTTGAGTGAATGTAGGTCTGGTTGATGGGTAATGGAAGGTTCAAGGTAAACGGGAGGTCGTCCGGGTAGGTAGTAATTGCTAGCAGTGGTGGCTGCAATGCGATCACGGGAGGAGGCCATGAGTGATGGCAAGGAGGCTGAAAGTCACGTAAATGCTGCGGGACTGTGGTGAGCCTGTCAGAAAAACAGAGTGTATATCGCAAAGGCATGTAGTCAAGCGGCGCCAGTAACTGCTTGAATGAGGCTCTTGTGAGTTCAAAGTGACCTGTAGAAAAAGGAAACAGCTTGAAGCATAATGATCACGTGTTGGAAAATCAAAAAGAAGTGCTGTTGAGTTTATCCTGTGGCACGCCGAAGAAGTGGGTGAAACCGATCAAATGAAATAGCAGCCAATAGGCATGTCGGAAGGTGGTTCCGGATGCCTGCTCTCACTGGGCGCTCGCTCAGCAGCCGGCTGCGGTGGCAGATCTTCGTGTGGAGACGCTTCGTGTGGAGACACAGGGGTTGTCGTTGTGGGGAGGGTGAGAAGTCGGGTTGTGATGGCTGCGGTGGTGTGTTTGCTCTTGATGTAGGAGTAGGCGAAATGTGGTTCGGAGTGGAAGGTAGAGGTTGTGGTGGTGGTGTCATCTTCTCTACATCTGTGGGGAGTGGAGCGGATTCAGGTGCTTTTGTGTCCTGTGCTTTTTGCAGATCTTGAAGCTCCTTCCATCGAGCCTTGCACTGCTCAACGGAGTATCCGACCCGTCGGGCAACAAAGATCCAATTGGGTCGTAGCTTGGGGTTGGCTTTGAGCTCCACGAGGCGACAATCAGCGTCTCCGTCCCAGGCATCCCAGTCTGCATGTGGGTTGAGTGGAGGCTGTTTGCGCTTGCGAGCCTGTGGACGCTTGGGTGGAGGGGTAGGAGACGGTGTGTTTTCGGAGTATGGAAGGCTGTGGTGGTGGGCGGACTCGTGGTCTGGGTGGTGCAGAGTCGCAGGAAGAGGTTGGGGAGGGCAAATTGATGGAGTATGTTGGTGCTGGTGGCAGTTGTGTAAAGGGTCGGTGGAATGTGGGATCTGCCTGTCCGATGTGATGCAAAAAGCGAGTGTGAAGATGTGCCATGATGTCAGTTGCTTGTCGGAGGAGGTTGTGGATCTGAGAAAGCGCCACTGTCGTTTGGTGTAGTAATGTATTGGTGTCGTCATGAGGAGGTGGGTTTAAGTGCTGGTCATAAGTTGGGAATGCTTGTAGGATGATTGGTTGGAGTTCTTCGCACTTCGTAGCTGCAGCGCGGCGGCTCGGCAGCGTGGCGGCTGGTCAACGGCAGCGCAGCATCACGGGAGCGTGCAAACGAATTAATCACAAAACCGGGCCAAAAGTCATGCGAAATGAATTCAAAATCAGCTTGAAACAGTGGAGAAAAAGTCGCAACTGAAGAGTGACAGTTCCCTTGAAAACTTCCAAGTCTGAAACGCTGGTTGTCATGTAACATCGAAACTTGGTTGCCATGTAACATCGAAGCTTGGAATGGCTTTGCAAGCGCCAGCGTTGTTTTCGGCTATTGGCGAAGCCGAAAGTGTGGCTAGGTGAAACAAGGTTGTAATGGGTGGTTGCAGGGATGTGGTATGTGGAGGGGTCATAGGTCCGGTGGGGTGGAGTTATGGACCATGCCAGTCCTTTGACAATGGCATGGTCGGGGTGGATGACCCAGCATCTGCCTTTCTGATGAAAGACTGCTCCGTGGTCGTCGTGTAGAAGGGTCATAGCCTGCTCTTCGCCGCCAGAGGTGTATTTCGTGGCGGCGCCCCATGCCAGGAGTGTGACGATGATGGAGTGGGTGTTTTTGTGGAGTTGCCAGGTATGGTGGATAATGCGGGCAAATTCGCCGTGGTCGTGTTGTTGGTTGTGGGTAATGCGGACGCCTTGAGCAAAGAATCCGGGATAGTTTGGAAAGTGGCGTGCGCTGGGTAGGAAACGGCCTTGTCGTAGAATGTTAGTGATGTTGCCGACAGGGCCGGTGTGTCCGGCGTTGATGTGGGCAACTTCCCTGTGAGTGGAGGTGGCGCGGGAAACGGGTGGTGGTGATGTTCTGGAGGCTTTGGTGTTAAGGTAAGGTAGTGAGATTGCGTTGTATTGGAACTGATCGTATTGCTGGGTGGCTTCATTCCACTTGACATGGGTGTATTGCCGGAAATCAGTGATGTCTTTGTATGTGATGTTGCTGTCGAAGAGAAGGTTGGCCAGGCATTGATGTGAGGTCGGTTGGAGGCGTCGAGCTGGTCAGCATGAAAGTCAAGCCAGTGAGGATTTGCTCCTTTGGCGATAAGGTTTGAAAGTGTGGTGTGGGTCGCCAGAAGGTGGATGGTCGACGGACCACTGGTGTAAGTGGATATTTCGAGGTGCCAGTGTTGGTATTGTCTGCTGCGGAGGCATCTGTGTTGGGTCGTAAGTCGATCGGTTGCCTGGAGCGGCTGCGGGAGGGTGTGGAGGAGTAGGAACATGTGGATGTGGATGGCGAGCGGTGTCGCCAGGAGGAACTGTGATGTTTGGTGGTCGTGGAGTGGTGGCGATGTGTGCGCCGACGGCGACGTCGATGGCGACCGCTTCGGCGGCGGTCGGTCTTGCGGCGGCTCTTGTGATGGTGGCGGCGACTGCTGTGGGGGTGGTGGGGGGATGGTTGGGCAGGTGAAACTGTGTTGGCTGGTGCCCCGGCGGCAGGGTCAGGGGTCACTGTGGCCGGTGGGGCCGAGGTGATGGATGGCGATGGAGAGGGTTGTGAGCCAGTGGTCGTGGTTGCTGGGTTGGGAACTGGATTGTTAGGATCCAGTGGTGCAGGTTGCTGGTGTGGTTGTGGATCTTGTGGTGAATCACTGAGTGCCAGTTGAGGTTGTGATGGAGGATGGTGCAAATGTGGTGTAGCTGGGGGGAATGCGGAATAAGGTTGCCAGACCCCTTGCGGCATGTGCCACTGGGGTTCTGTTGGTGTGGTAGTTAGAAGGGCTTGCCGAGGTGCAGGAGGTGGCTGTGTTGGAGTGGCTGTGGCGGGGTCGGTAGGTGGTGAGTGGTGTAATTGTTGCACCAGGTAGGATGGGGGAGGTGCCTGTGGTTGATATGTGGTTTGTGGTTGCGTCGGTTGTGGCTGAGAGGGTGTAGAAGGGTCCATGTGGAGTGAGGACTATAGGGCATTGCAGTTGGTGGTGCTGAGTGAAATGGTGTTGGAGTTGGAATGGCCAGAGGTTGTGGAGCTGGAAATGTTGGATGTTGTGGTACTGGAAATGCCGGATGTTGTGGATAAGGAAATGCTGGTGCTGTATGTGGATGTGTCAACGGTGTTGTCGGTTGTGTTGGTGCTGTGGGTAGTGGAGGTGGTGTTGCATGTGAGTAAGGCCAGGGATACTGCATGGCCCGCTTGGGCGTCCAGTGAAAGGCTGTTGAAAAACTCGTGACAGCTGTGTGGCAAAATCTTCGCAATGGCGGCGGCGGCGGCGCGGCTCGGCAGCGGAGACTGCAGCTGGTGTAATCGTTCAAAATTGAAATGGTAATGCGTGTTTGGAAAGTGGGTATGTGTTGTTGTGGAAAGGTAGGAGTTGTAGTCATGTGGAATGTTAGTGTGTGGTGTTGTAATGTGTTCATGCAAATCGAATTAAACTGCTGAAAACTCAGGTCAGACTGCTTGAGTAGACATGCGCGATCATGCGGAAAAACGCAATCTCTGCGAACTGGCAAGTCCCGTGTTTTGGCCCGGCGGCCGTTGTGGCAGTTAATTCGGTGGAAGTGGAGGTGAATTCCAGTGAAATTCCGGTGAGCGGTGGTGAGTTCCGTTAAAGAGTTCCCAAAGAGACAGCGCCCCAGTGACGGGGATCACACTCAGCACCCGAGTGGGACGGCTGAGCGAAACACACTCTGACAATTGTATTCAGTTACACTCAGTTCCCAGGTCAAAAGGAATGAGGGAAACGCAAGGTGACAGGGTCAGCGCAATGGAAATTGTTGAACAATCTGTTCACTTGTCCGCAGAAGCGCGGCTGAACGACGGCGGCTGAAAGCAGCTGAGGGAAACCTGTTTTAGGGAAGGTAGCATGGTCAACCACCATGGAATCAAAACGTGGAAGAGTGGAGTAACAGCGTGTGATGAACTCTGCAGGTACGTCGATTTGTACGTCGATTTGGCGTCCCAAATCGATATCACCAGCACGCATCCAGTGTCTTCGTTGGTGCAAGACTGGATGGGCTGCTTGCACCCCCTGCGTGTGAAACAGTGGTGGAGGTGGTGGTGGTGGTGAACCCTTGGCCCAGGGTTGACACTCTGACATTGGTTTTCAGTTAACTCAATTGCCACGTTGGGAAGGAAGGTGAAGAACGGTAAGGTGAAGAGTCCGCAAAACTTGTAGATGTTTGAACAAAATGGTTTGAAGTCTGCAGAAAGCACGAAAACGAAACGCTCACGAAAACGCACGGCTCAGTTGCAAGAACGCGGTGGGAAGGTTTAGGGGGAGTATCATGAAGAACCATGAAAACAAACAAGGTCAATTGGACAGCTTGTTCAACCGTTAAAGCAGGTACACATCCATGGCCAGTGGATGCTTCCCTCTCTGATGCCCAGCTTCTTTGGACAGAGTAGCGTCAGAGAGCTCTGTCCCCCTGCTTTAAATTAAATTAGACCCTTGGAAACAGGGTTTGACACACACACGGTGCCGCTTTGCGGCGCGCATGTGAAAGACCTGAATAGTCACCTAAAAAGCCTTAGAAACAAAAGACAAGAAAGACAGAAAGAGCAGCGCTAAGAGGGCAAGAAAGAAAGGTAGGTGCAGAAAAAGTGAATACTTAGCCCTTGACTGGGGTAGGGAAACGAGCCCCAAGAGCAACCTAAAAAGCCTGAAAGAAAGCCCAACAAACGACGAAAAGCGCAAGAAGGAAAGCGGGGGGGGCAGGGAGGGGCTGTATGTCCATGTGTGTGTACATGTGTGTGTCTGAATACCTAGCACTCTAGAGTTACTGATTACTTAGCAGAGATGAATTAAGTGCAATAGCTAGGGAGCGGGACTTTAGTCTTAGACCGCCCGGGTAGGATAGACTAGAACAGGAACAACACAGGGAAAGGCACCGACACACAAGTGTGTCGAGTACCATTTCCCTATGTTGCCCTAAATAGGTAGGGAGTAGAACTCGGCTGGGGGGGGGGTTTGGGAAACCTGCCTCATTGCGGGTGGATTACCGTTTTATAGCCCGGCGGCTCTGGATTCGGTGGTTGAGATTGTCCGTTTCTTGGCTCGGCGGCTCAAAAATCCGTTAATTCAGTTATGAAAGTGAAGAAGCAAAGGGTCAGTTATAAATATGAAGGACCAGTGAATTCCGGAATGGTTTCGGCGCCTCCTTTCGGAGGGTCACACCCAGCACCCAAGTGGGAAGACTGTGCGGCTCACACTCTGACATTGGTTTTCAGTTAACTCAATTGCCACGTTGGGAAGGAAGGTGAAGAACGGTAAGGTGAAGAGTCCGCAAAACTTGTAGATGTTTGAACAAAATGGTTTGAAGTCTGCAGAAAGCACGAAAACGAAACGCTCACGAAAACGCGCGGCTCAGTTGCAAGAACGCGGTGGGAAGGTTTAGGGGGAGTATCATGAAGAACCATGAAAACAAACAAGGTCAATTGGACAGCTTGTTCAACCGTTAAAGCAGGTACACATCCATGGGCAGTGGATGCTTCCCTCTCTGATGCCCAGCATCGTTGGACAGAGTAGCATCAGAGAGCTCTGTCCCCCTGCCTTAAATTAAATTATACCCTTGGAAACAGGGTTTGACACACACACACGCAAAACTCACAAAGCTGGCTAAATTAAAACCACGTCCTGCTGTGTCAGACATGCACTTAAGCTGTGGCATCACGTTTGTTCACAGAGTTTCAAGAATTGCGCCGATGTGCATCCATTGACACAGGTGGAGATTGTTCTTCCAGTTGATTTTGTTGCATCCAGTCTGCAGTTGACAGTGTTCAGGATTTTTCACAGACAGGACATAGTTGAAGTGCTACCAAGGTATCAAGTGAGTTTGGGGAGGCTGGCGAGGTCAAGACTGTGAGCAAGGTGGGAAGACAACGAGAAACCTCTTCCGAATAACACACCAGTCAATCAAGATAAGTGGCAATGCATGTGCTTTTGTCAGGCTGAAGGAATCCCAGAAAACTTCATGGGTGCGACCCCTTTTGTGAACACAGTTCTTCCCATGCACGTGTTTTGTGTGCATCGTCCGTCTTTCAAAATCTTGAGCACCAAGGTCTAGATTGCGGTCCAGAAAGCCAAAACCTGAACCGAAAGGCAGTGAAGAAGGCAGCAAGTATCAGCTGCAAAGGTCATGAACCGAAATGTTCTTTTGGGCCACACATTGCATTTGACAGGCTAAGACCATAATTTGGAACGGACCAATGGGTGTTTTTGAGATGGCACGTGATGGCCTGAGTATCCAAGCTTCTAAGTTCTGGACTGTTTGTTGGATCATGTGACATATTTACCTCACTTGGACTGCCATTCACATTCCGTATCTTACTAACACATGTTTTGACAGGTTTGTCCGAAGCATTGTCCGACTTCAGCACAATGTTTAGATTTGGTTTCTTTCTATCAGCGTTGCGTTTCGAAACACGATTGAACGAGGTTTCGAAACAGGAACCAAAGTTTTGATGGATGATGTTGTCGCAGCCACCAAACGGGGTCAATGCCTCAAAAACGCAGTGCAGGAAAGAAAAGGAAATAAGACACTTAAAGAATCTCAAAAAAACATGTCATATTTCACAGCAATCATATTTTGTTTTTCATACATACACTGCTTCTGGGTTTGCACCGTTGGAATCGAGAAATCTAATCGTGCCATCTCAGGTACGACCTCCATTATTGGTGGAGGTGACACTGCAACTTGCTGCAAGAAGTATGAAACTGAAGCAAAAGCTGAGAGCTTAGCTGGCAAAACCTATGTGCTTGATTCCCCGAAGCTTGCTTGTTTTGGTCCGGTATTTGTTTCTAGGTGACACACTGCAGCACTGGCGGTGGTGCTTCCTTGGAGCTCCTGGAGGGGAAAGACTTGCAGGGGCCCAGAACGGTAGATGTAACTCTGGGACCGCAGTATCAAGATTTGCCAAGAGAAACACAGCATGTTTTTTGTTCCCGCTCTGCGGGTATCACTTTTCCACCCGCAGACAAAGACGAATTCTGAGACGTGCTTTGCAAATGACAACGAGTTCCGCGAAGACGAATTGCAACCCGAAGACGTTTTCCGAAGACTTCCACGAAGACAAATTTCCCCCGAAAACGAGTCCCTCGCAGAAGACGAATTCGACGAGGGGTATAGAGTCCCTTAAG